>JAUJYP020000444.1:0-169539 GCA_030674075.2 Linum usitatissimum | reverse complement strand
AAACCAAAATATAAAAGAGCGTGTCGAAAAACACGAAGTACTTGAATAATGATTATTTTTCGATCCTAGTGTTTTAGATACAAGACGCAGACATCAACTCTAATACCATGAAGACGACGAACAAAAGAGATGGGGATGTTAGTAGAAGTTTTTGGTTCGGACAATTGGACAGGTCTATATAGAGTCATGGTATTTGGAATCGATAGGTTTGAGCAATCATGAAAATCCATGGTTACACAACGCCTTCCCACCTCAAAACTACTCGAATTTCGATGTTGAACTCTTCAAACTAAATTGTGAAGTGATTAGAGGATATCAAGCTTGTTTAAGAATGTAATATCTATCTCTCTCGCTCTAACCTCAAACCTAGTGTTTTTGTAGGATTCGTGCACTCTCCGAGACTCTTTGTGTGAAGATCCAATTAGGTCAAGAGTGTATAAACCAAAATACAAAAGAGCATGTCGAAAAACACGAAGTACTTGAATAATGATTATTTTTCGATCCTAGTGTTTTAGATACAAGACGCGTACATCAACTCTAATACCATGAAGACGACGAACAAAAGAGATGGGGATGTTAGTAGAAGTTTTTGGTCGGACAATTGGATGTGTATATAGAGTCATGGTATTTGGAATCGATAGGTTTGATCAATCATGAAAATCCATGGTTACACAACGCCTTCTCCACCTCAAAACTACTCGAATTTCGATGTTGAACTCTTCAAACTAAATTGTGAAGTGATTAGAGGATATCAAGCTTGTTTAAGAATGTAATATCTATCTCTCTCGCTCTAACCTCAAACCTAGTGTTTTTGTAGGATTCCGTGCACTCTCCGAGACTCTTTTGTGTGAAGATCCAGCTAGGTCAAGAGTGTATAAACCAAAATACAAAAGAGCATGTCGAAAAACACGAAGTACTTGAATAATGATTATTTTTCGATCCTAGTGTTTTAGATACAAGACGCAGTACATCAACTCTAATACCATGAAGACGACGAACAAAAGAGATGGGGATGTTAGTAGAAGTTTTTGGTTCGGACAATTGGACAGTCTATATAGAGTCATGGTATTTGGAATCGATAGGTTTGAGCAATCATGAAAATCCATGGTTACACAACGCCTTCTCCACCTCAAAACTACTCGAATTTCGATGTTGAACTCTTCAAACTAAATTGTGAAGTGATTAGAGGATATCAAGCTTGTTTAAGAATGTAATATCTATCTCTCTCGCTCTAACCTCAAACCTAGTGTTTTTGTAGGATTCTCGTGCACTCTCCGAGACTCTTTTGTGTGAAGATCCACTAGGTCAAGAGTGTATAAACCAAAATACAAAAGAGCATGTCGAAAAACACGAAGTACTTGAATAATGATTATTTTTCGATCCTAGTGTTTTAGATACAAGACGCGTACATCAACTCTAATACCATGAAGACGACGAACAAAGGAGATGGGGATGTTAGTAGAAGTTTTTGGTACGACAATTGGACATGTCTATATAGAGTCATGGTATTTGGAATCGATAGGTTTGATCAATCATGAAAATCCATGGTTACACAACGCCTTCTCCACCTCAAAACTACTCGAATTTCGATGTTGAACTCTTCAAACTAAATTGTGAAGTGATTAGAGGATATCAAGCTTGTTTAAGAATGTAATATCTATCTCTCTCGCTCTAACCTCAAACCTAGTGTTTTTGTAGGATTTTGTGCACTCTCCGAGACTCTTTTGTGTGAAGATCCAACTAGGTCAAGAGTGTATAAACCAAAATACAAAAGAGCATGTCGAAAAACACGAAGTACTTGAATAATGATTATTTTTCGATCCTAGTGTTTTAGATACAAGACGCGACATCAACTCTAATACCATGAAGACGACGAACAAAAGAGATGGGGATGTTAGTAGAAGTTTTTGGTTCGGACAATTGGACAGTCTATATAGAGTCATGGTATTTGGAATCGATAGGTTTGATCAATCATGAAAATCCATGGTTACACAACGCCTTCTCCACCTCAAAACTACTCGAATTTCGATGTTGAACTCTTCAAACTAAATTGTGAAGTGATTAGAGGATATCAAGCTTGTTTAAGAATGTAATATCTATCTCTCTCTCTAACCTCAAACCTAGTGTTTTGTAGGATTCTCGTGCACTCTCCGAGACTCTTTTGTGTGAAGATCCAGCTAGGTCAAGAGTGTATAAACCAAAATACAAAAGAGCATGTCGAAAAACACGAAGTACTTGAATAATGATTATTTTTCGATCCTAGTGTTTTAGATACAAGACGCGTACATCAACTCTAATACCATGAAGACGACGAACAAAAGAGATGGGGATGTTAGTAGAAGTTTTTGGTTCGGACAATTGGACAGTCTATATAGAGTCATGGTATTTGGAATCGATAGGTTTGATCAATCATGAAAATCCATGGTTACACAACGCCTTCTCCACCTCAAAACTACTCGAATTTCGATGTTGAACTCTTCAAACTAAATTGTGAAGTGATTAGAGGATATCAAGCTTGTTTAAGAATGTAATATCTATCTCTCTCGCTCTAACCTCAAACCTAGTGTTTTTGTAGGATTCGTGCACTCTCCGAGACTCTTTTGTGTGAAGATCCAACTAGGTCAAGAGTGTATAAACCAAAATACAAAAGAGCATGTCGAAAAACACGAAGTACTTGAATAATGATTATTTTTCGATCCTAGTGTTTTAGATACAAGACGCGTACATCAACTCTAATACCATGAAGACGACGAACAAAAGAGATGGGGATGTTAGTAGAAGTTTTTGGTTCGACAATTGGACAGTCTATATAGAGTCATGGTATTTGGAATCGATAGGTTTGATCAATCATGAAAATCCATGGTTACACAACGCCTTCTCCACCTCAAAACTACTCGAATTTCGATGTTGAACTCTTCAAACTAAATTGTGAAGTGATTAGAGGATATCAAGCTTGTTTAAGAATGTAATATCTATCTCTCTCGCTCTAACCTCAAACCTAGTGTTTTTGTAGGATTTCGTGCACTCTCCGAGACTCTTTTGTGTGAAGATCCAATAGGTCAAGAGTGTATAAACCAAAATACAAAAGAGCATGTCGAAAAACACGAAGTACTTGAATAATGATTATTTTTCGATCCTAGTGTTTTAGATACAAGACGCGACATCAACTCTAATACCATGAAGACGACGAACAAAAGAGATGGGGATGTTAGTAGAAGTTTTTGGTTCGGACAATTGGACAGTCTATATAGAGTCATGGTATTTGGAATCGATAGGTTTGATCAATCATGAAAATCCATGGTTACACAACGCCTTCTCCACCTCAAAACTACTCGAATTTCGATGTTGAACTCTTCAAACTAAATTGTGAAGTGATTAGAGGATATCAAGCTTGTTTAAGAATGTAATATCTATCTCTCTCGCTCTAACCTCAAACCTAGTGTTTTTGTAGGATTCTCGTGCACTCTCCGAGACTCTTTTGTGTGAAGATCCAGCTAGGTCAAGAGTGTATAAACCAAAATACAAAAGAGAATGTCGAAAAACACGAAGTACTTGAATAATGATTATTTTTCGATCCTAGTGTTTTAGATACAAGACGTACATCAACTCTAATACCATGAAGACGACGAACAAAAGAGATGGGGATGTTAGTAGAAGTTTTTGGTACGGACAATTGGACAGTCTATATAGAGTCATGGTATTTGGAATCGATAGGTTTGATCAATCATGAAAATCCATGGTTACACAACGCCTTCTCCACCTCAAAACTACTCGAATTTCGATGTTGAACTCTTCAAACTAAATTGTGAAGTGATTAGAGGATATCAAGCTTGTTTAAGAATGTAATATCTATCTCTCTCGCTCTAACCTCAACCTAGTGTTTTTGTAGGATTTTGTGCACTCTCCGAGACTCTTTTGTGTGAAGATCCAGCTAGGTCAAGAGTGTATAAACCAAAATACAAAAGAGCATGTCGAAAAACACGAAGTACTTGAATAATGATTATTTTTCGATCCTAGTGTTTTAGATACAAGACGCGTACATCAACTCTAATACCATGAAGACGACGAACAAAAGAGATGGGGATGTTAGTAGAAGTTTTTGGTACGGACAATTGGACAGTCTATATAGAGTCATGGTATTTGGAATCGATAGGTTTGATCAATCATGAAAATCCATGGTTACACAACGCCTTCTCCACCTCAAAACTACTCGAATTTCGATGTTGAACTCTTCAAACTAAATTGTGAAGTGATTAGAGGATATCAAGCTTGTTTAAGAATGTAATATCTATCTCTCGCTCTAACCTCAACCTAGTGTTTTTGTAGGATTTCGTGCACTCTCCGAGACTCTTTTGTGTGAAGATCCAGCTAGGTCAAGAGTGTATAAACCAAAATACAAAAGAGCATGTCGAAAAACACGAAGTACTTGAATAATGATTATTTTTCGATCCTAGTGTTTTAGATACAAGACGCGTACATCAACTCTAATACCATGAAGACGACGAACAAAAGAGATGGGGATGTTAGTAGAAGTTTTTGGTTCGGACAATTGGATGTCTATATAGAGTCATGGTATTTGGAATCGATAGGTTTGATCAATCATGAAAATCCATGGTTACACAACGCCTTCTCCACCTCAAAACTACTCGAATTTCGATGTTGAACTCTTCAAACTAAATTGTGAAGTGATTAGAGGATATCAAGCTTGTTTAAGAATGTAATATCTATCTCTCTCACTCAAACCTAGTTTTTGTAGGATTCCGTGCACTCTCCGAGACTCTTTTGTGTGAAGATCCAGCTAGGTCAAGAGTGTATAAACCAAAATACAAAAGAGCATGTCGAAAAACACGAAGTACTTGAATAATGATTATTTTTCGATCCTAGTGTTTTAGATACAAGACGCGACATCAACTCTAATACCATGAAGAGGACGAACAATAGTGATGGGGATGTTAGTAGAAGTTTTTGGTCCGGACAATTGGACAGGTCTATATAGAGTCATGGTATTTGGAATCGATAGGTTTGATCAATCATGAAAATCCATGGTTACACAACGCCTTCTCCACCTCAAAACTACTCGAATTTCGATGTTGAACTCTTCAAACTAAATTGTGAAGTGATTAGAGGATATCAAGCTTGTTTAAGAATGTAATATCTATCTCTCTCGCTCTAACCTCAAACCTAGTGTTTTTGTAGGATTTTGCACTCTCCGAGACTCTTTTGTGTGAAGATCCAGCTAGGTCAAGAGTGTATAAACAAAATACAAAAGAGCATGTCGAAAAACACGAAGTACTTGAATAATGATTATTTTTCGATCCTAGTGTTTTAGATACAAGACGCGTACATCAACTCTAATACCATGAAGACGACGAACAAAAGAGATGGGGATGTTAGTAGAAGTTTTTGGTTCGGACAATTGGACAGTCTATATAGAGTCATGGTATTTGGAATCGATAGGTTTGATCAATCATGAAAATCCATGGTTACACAACGCCTTCTCCACCTCAAAACTACTCGAATTTCGATGTTGAACTCTTCAAACTAAATTGTGAAGTGATTAGAGGATATCAAGCTTGTTTAAGAATGTAATATCTATCTCTCTCGCTCTAACCTCAAACCTAGTGTTTTTGTAGGATTCTCGTGCACTCTCCGAGACTCTTTTGTGTGAAGATCCAACTAGGTCAAGAGTGTATAAACCAAAATACAAAAGAGCATGTCGAAAAACACGAAGTACTTGAATAATGATTATTTTTCGATCCTAGTGTTTTAGATACAAGACGCGACATCAACTCTAATACCATGAAGACGACGAACAAAAGAGATGGGGATGTTAGTAGTTTTTGGTACGGACAATTGGATGTCTATATAGAGTCATGGTATTTGGAATCGATAGGTTTGATCAATCATGAAAATCCATGGTTACACAACGCCTTCTCCACCTCAAAACTACTCGAATTTCGATGTTGAACTCTTCAAACTAAATTGTGAAGTGATTAGAGGATATCAAGCTTGTTTAAGAATGTAATATCTATCTCTCTCGCTCTAACCTCAAACCTAGTGTTTTTGTAGGATTTTGTGCACTCTCCGAGACTCTTTTGTGTGAAGATCCAGCTAGGTCAAGAGTGTATAAACCAAAATACAAAAGAGCATGTCGAAAAACACGAAGTACTTGAATAATGATTATTTTTCGATCCTAGTGTTTTAGATACAAGACGCGTACATCAACTCTAATACCATGAAGACGACGAACAAAAGAGATGGGGATGTTAGTAGAAGTTTTTGGTTCGGACAATTGGACAGGTCTATATAGAGTCATGGTATTTGGAATCGATAGGTTTGATCAATCATGAAAATCCATGGTTACACAACGCCTTCTCCACCTCAAAACTACTCGAATTTCGATGTTGAACTCTTCAAACTAAATTGTGAAGTGATTAGAGGATATCAAGCTTGTTTAAGAATGTAATATCTATCTCTCTCGCTCTAACCTCAAACCTAGTGTTTTTGTAGGATTCGTGCACTCTCCGAGACTCTTTTGTGTGAAGATCCAACTAGGTCAAGAGTGTATAAACCAAAATACAAAAGAGCATGTCGAAAAACACGAAGTACTTGAATAATGATTATTTTTCGATCCTAGTGTTTTAGATACAAGACGTACATCAACTCTAATACCATGAAGACGACGAACAAAGGAGATGGGGATGTTAGTAGAAGTTTTTGGTACGGACAATTGGATGTGTCTATATAGAGTCATGGTATTTGGAATCGATAGGTTTGATCAATCATGAAAATCCATGGTTACACAACGCCTTCTCCACCTCAAAACTACTCAAATTTCGATGTTGAACTCTTCAAACTAAATTGTGAAGTGATTAGAGGATATCAAGCTTGTTTAAGAATGTAATATCTATCTCTCTCGCTCTAACCTCAAACCTAGTGTTTTTGTAGGATTCTCGTGCACTCTCCGAGACTCTTTTGTGTGAAGATCCAACTAGGTCAAGAGTGTATAAACCAAAATACAAAAGAGCATGTCGAAAAACACGAAGTACTTGAATAATGATTATTTTTCGATCCTAGTGTTTTAGATACAAGACGCGTACATCAACTCTAATACCATGAAGACGACGAACAAAAGAGATGGGGATGTTAGTAGAAGTTTTTGGTTCGACAATTGGACAGTCTATATAGAGTCATGGTATTTGGAATCGATAGGTTTGATCAATCATGAAAATCCATGGTTACACAACGCCTTCTCCACCTCAAAACTACTCGAATTTCGATGTTGAACTCTTCAAACTAAATTATGAAGTGATTAGAGGATATCAAGCTTGTTTAAGAATGTAATATCTATCTCTCTCACTCTAACCTCAAGCCTAGTGTTTTTGTCGAAAAACACGAAGTACTTGAATAATGATTATTTTTCGATCCTAGTGTTTTAGATACAAGACGCGTACATCAACTCTAATACCATGAAGACGACGAACAAAAGAGATGGGGATGTTAGTAGAAGTTTTTGGTTCGGACAATTGGACAGTCTATATAGAGTCATGGTATTTGGAATCGATAGGTTTGATCAATCATGAAAATCCATGGTTACACAACGCCTTCTCCACCTCAAAACTACTCGAATTTCGATGTTGAACTCTTCAAACTAAATTGTGAAGTGATTAGAGGATATCAAGCTTGTTTAAGAATGTAATATCTATCTCTCTCGCTCTAACCTCAAACCTAGTGTTTTTGTAGGATTCGTGCACTCTCCGAGACTCTTTTGTGTGAAGATCCAACTAGGTCAAGAGTGTATAAACCAAAATACAAAAGAGCATGTCGAAAAACACGAAGTACTTGA
Source organism: Linum usitatissimum (assembly GCA_030674075.2). Taxonomy (NCBI): domain Eukaryota; kingdom Viridiplantae; phylum Streptophyta; class Magnoliopsida; order Malpighiales; family Linaceae; genus Linum; species Linum usitatissimum. The sequence goes on along the minus strand of JAUJYP020000444.1, from coordinate 161,693 downwards.
ATAATGATTATTTTTCGATCCTAGTGTTTTAGATACAAGACGCGACATCAACTCTAATACCATGAAGACGACGAACAAAGGAGATGGGGATGTTAGTAGAAGTTTTTGGTACGGACAATTGGACAGTCTATATAGAGTCATGGTATTTGGAATCGATAGGTTTGATCAATCATGAAAATCCATGGTTACACAACGCCTTCTCCACCTCAAAACTACTCAAATTTCGATGTTGAACTCTTCAAACTAAATTGTGAAGTGATTAGAGGATATCAAGCTTGTTTAAGAATGTAATATCTATATCTCTCGCTCTAACCCAAACCTAGTGTTTTTGTAGGATTCCGTGCACTCTCCGAGACTCTTTTGTGTGAAGATCCAACTAGGTCAAGAGTGTATAAACCAAAATACAAAAGAGAATGTCGAAAAACACGAAGTACTTGAATAATGATTATTTTTCGATCCTAGTGTTTTAGATACAAGACGCGTACATCAACTCTAATACCATGAAGACGACGAACAAAAGAGATGGGGATGTTAGTAGAAGTTTTTGGTTCGGACAATTGGACAGTCTATATAGAGTCATGGTATTTGGAATCGATAGGTTTGATCAATCATGAAAATCCATGGTTACACAACGCCTTCTCCACCTCAAAACTACTCGAATTTCGATGTTGAACTCTTCAAACTAAATTGTGAAGTGATTAGAGGATATCAAGCTTGTTTAAGAATGTAATATCTATCTCTCTCGCTCTAACCTCAAACCTAGTGTTTTTGTAGGATTTTGTGCACTCTCCGAGACTCTTTTGTGTGAAGATCCAGTTAGGTCAAGAGTGTATAAACCAAAATACAAAGAGCATGTCGAAAAACATGATGTACTTGAATAATGATTATTTTTCGATCCTAGTGTTTTAGATACAAGACGCAGACATCAACTCTAATACCATGAAGACGACGAACAAAAGAGATGGGGATGTTAGTAGAAGTTTTTGGGTTCGACAATTGGACAGGTCTATATAGAGTCATGGTATTTGGAATCGATAGGTTTGATCAATCATGAAAATCCATGGTTACACAACGCCTTCTCCACCTCAAAACTACTCGAATTTCGATGTTGAACTCTTCAAACTAAATTGTGAAGTGATTAGAGGATATCAAGCTTGTTTAAGAATGTAATATCTATCTCTCTCGCTCTAACCTCAAACCTAGTGTTTTTGTAGGATTTCGTGCACTCTCCGAGACTCTTTGTGTGAAGATCCCTAGGTCAAGAGTGTATAAACCAAAATACAAAAGAGCATGTCGAAAAACACGAAGTACTTGAATAATGATTATTTTTCGATCCTAGTGTTTTAGATACAAGACGCGACATCAACTCTAATACCATGAAGAGGACGAACAATAGTGATGGGGATGTTAGTAGAAGTTTTTGGTCCGGACAATTGGACAGGTCTATATAGAGTCATGGTATTTGGAATCGATAGGTTTGATCAATCATGAAAATCCATGGTTACACAACGCCTTCTCCACCTCAAAACTACTCGAATTTCGATGTTGAACTCTTCAAACTAAATTGTGAAGTGATTAGAGGATATCAAGCTTGTTTAAGAATGTAATATCTATCTCTCTCGCTCTAACCTCAAACCTAGTGTTTTTGTAGGATTCGTGCACTCTCCGAGACTCTTTGTGTGAAGATCCAGCTAGGTCAAGAGTGTATAAACCAAAATACAAAAGAGCATGTCGAAAAACACGAAGTACTTGAATAATGATTATTTTTCGATCCTAGTGTTTTAGATACAAGACGCGTACATCAACTCTAATACCATGAAGACGACGAACAAAAGAGATGGGGATGTTAGTAGAAGTTTTTGGTACGGACAATTGGATGTGTCTATATAGAGTCATGGTATTTGGAATCGATAGGTTTGATCAATCATGAAAATCCATGGTTACACAACGCCTTCTCCACCTCAAAACTACTCGAATTTCGATGTTGAACTCTTCAAACTAAATTGTGAAGTGATTAGAGGATATCAAGCTTGTTTAAGAATGTAATATCTATCTCTCTCGCTCTAACCTCAAACCTAGTGTTTTTGTAGGATTCCGTGCACTCTCCGAGACTCTTTTGTGTGAAGATCCACTAGGTCAAGAGTGTATAAACCAAAATACAAAAGAGAATGTCGAAAAACACGAAGTACTTGAATAATGATTATTTTCGATCCTAGTGTTTTAGATACAAGACGTACATCAACTCTAATACCATGAAGACGACGAACAAAGGAGATGGGGATGTTAGTAGAAGTTTTTGGTTCGGACAATTGGACAGTCTATATAGAGTCATGGTATTTGGAATCGATAGGTTTGATCAATCATGAAAATCCATGGTTACACAACGCCTTCTCCACCTCAAAACTACTCAAATTTCGATGTTGAACTCTTCAAACTAAATTGTGAAGTGATTAGAGGATATCAAGCTTGTTTAAGAATGTAATATCTATCTCTCTCGCTCTAACCTCAAACCTAGTGTTTTTGTAGGATTCTGTGCACTCTCCGAGACTCTTTTGTGTGAAGATCCGCTAGGTCAAGAGTGTATAAACCAAAATACAAAAGAGCATGTCGAAAAACACGAAGTACTTGAATAATGATTATTTTTCGATCCTAGTGTTTTAGATACAAGACGCGTACATCAACTCTAATACCATGAAGACGACGAACAAAAGAGATGGGGATGTTAGTAGAAGTTTTTGGTACGGACAATTGGACAAGTCTATATAGAGTCATGGTATTTGGAATCGATAGGTTTGATCAATCATGAAAATCCATGGTTACACAACGCCTTCTCCACCTCAAAACTACTCGAATTTCGATGTTGAACTCTTCAAACTAAATTGTGAAGTGATTAGAGGATATCAAGCTTGATTAAGAATGTAATATCTATATCTCTCACTCTAACCTGAAACCTAGTGTTTTTGTAGGATTTTGTGCACTCTCCGAGACTCTTTTGTGTGAAGATCCAGTTAGGTCAAGAGTGTATAAACCAAAATACAAAGAGCATGTCGAAAAACATGATGTACTTGAATAATGATTATTTTTCGATCCTACTGTTTTAGATACAAGACGCGTACATCAACTCTAATACCATGAAGACGACGAACAAAAGAGATGGGGATGTTAGTAGAAGTTTTTGGTGGACAATTGGACAGGTCTATATAGAGTCATGGTATTTGGAATCGATAGGTTTGATCAATCATGAAAATCCATGGTTACACAACGCCTTCTCCACCTCAAAACTACTCGAATTTCGATGTTGAACTCTTCAAACTAAATTGTGAAGTGATTAGAGGATATCAAGCTTGTTTAAGAATGTAATATCTATCTCTCTCGCTCTAACCTCAAACCTAGTGTTTTTGTAGGATTTCGTGCACTCTCCGAGACTCTTTGTGTGAAGATCCAGCTAGGTCAAGAGTGTATAAACCAAAATACAAAAGAGCATGTCGAAAAACACGAAGTACTTGAATAATGATTATTTTTCGATCCTAGTGTTTTAGATACAAGACGCGTACATCAACTCTAATACCATGAAGAGGACGAACAATAGTGATGGGGATGTTAGTAGAAGTTTTTGGTCCGGACAATTGGACAGGTCTATATAGAGTCATGGTATTTGGAATCGATAGGTTTGATCAATCATGAAAATCCATGGTTACACAACGCCTTCTCCACCTCAAAACTACTCGAATTTCGATGTTGAACTCTTCAAACTAAATTGTGAAGTGATTAGAGGATATCAAGCTTGTTTAAGAATGTAATATCTATCTCTCTCGCTCTAACCTCAAACCTAGTGTTTTTGTAGGATTCTCGTGCACTCTCCGAGACTCTTTTGTGTGAAGATCCAACTAGGTCAAGAGTGTATAAACCAAAATACAAAAGAGAATGTCGAAAAACACGAAGTACTTGAATAATGATTATTTTTCGATCCTAGTGTTTTAGATACAAGACGCGTACATCAACTCTAATACCATGAAGACGACGAACAAAAGAGATGGGGATGTTAGTAGAAGTTTTTGGTACGGACAATTGGACAGTCTATATAGAGTCATGGTATTTGGAATCGATAGGTTTGATCAATCATGAAAATCCATGGTTACACAACGCCTTCTCCACCTCAAAACTACTCAGAATTTCGATGTTGAACTCTTCAAACTAAATTGAAGTGATTAGAGGATATCAAGCTTGTTTAAGAATGTAATATCTATCTCTCTCGCTCTAACCTCAAACCTAGTGTTTTTGTAGGATTCTCGTGCACTCTCCGAGACTCTTTTGTGTGAAGATCCAGCTAGGTCAAGAGTGTATAAACCAAAATACAAAAGAGAATGTCGAAAAACACGAAGTACTTGAAAAGTGATTATTTTTCGATCCTAGTGTTTTAGATACAAGACGCGTACATAAACTCTAATATCATGAATACGACGAACAAAGGAGATGGGGATGTTAGTAGAAGTTTTTGGTACCTGACAATTAGACAGGTCTATATAGAGTCATGGTATTTGGAATCGATAGGTTTGATCAATCATGAAAATCCATGGTTACACAACGCCTTTTCCACTTCAAAACTAGTCGAATTCGTGTTGAACTCTTCAAACTAAATTGTGAAGTGATTAGAGGATATCAAGCTTGTTTAAGAATGTAATATCTATCTCTCTCTCTAACCTCAAACCTAGTGTTTTTGTAGGATTTTGTGCACTCTCCGAGACTCTTTTGTGTGAAGATCCGGTTAAGGTCAAGAGTGTATAAACCAAAATACAAAGAGCATGTCGAAAAACACGAAGTACTTGAATAATGATTATTTTTCAATCCTAGTGTTTTAGATACAAGACGCGGACATCAACTCTTATACCATGAAGAGGAAAAAAAAAAGAGAAGGGGATGTTAGTAGAAGTTTTTGGTACGGACAATTGGACAGTCTATAGAGTCATGGTATTTGGAATCGATAGGTTTGATCAATCATGAAAATCCATGGTTAAACAACGCCTTTTCCACCTCAAAACTAGTCGCATTTTCGATGTTGAACTATTCAAACTAAATTGTGAAGTGATTAGAGGATTATCAAGCTTGTTTAAGAATATAATATCTATCTCTCTCGATCTAACCTCAAACCTAGTGTACTTGTAGGATTCTATGCACACTCCGATACTCTTTTGTGTGAAGATCCAAATAGTCAAGAGTGTATAAACCAAACTACAAAAGAGCATGTCGAAAAACACGAAGTACTTGAATAATGATTATTTTTCAATCCTAGTGTTTTAGATACAAGACATAGACATCAACTCTTATACCATGAATACGACGAACAAAAGAGATGGGGATGAAGAAGTTTTTGGTTCGACAATTGGACAGTCTATAGGATATCAAGCTTGTTTAAGAATGTAATATCTATCTCTCTCGCTCTAACCTCAAACCTAGTGTTTTTGTAGGATCTCGTGCACTCTCCGAGACTCTTTTGTGTGAAGATCCAGCTAGGTCAAGAGTGTATAAACCAAAATACAAAAGAGCATGTCGAAAAACACGAAGTACTTGAATAATGATTATTTTTCGATCCTAGTGTTTTAGATACAAGACGCGTACATCAACTCTAATACCATGAAGACGACGAACAAAAGAGATGGGGATGTTAGTAGAAGTTTTTGGTACGGACAATTGGACAGTCTATATAGAGTCATGGTATTTGGAATCGATAGGTTTGATCAATCATGAAAATCCATGGTTACACAACGCCTTCTCCACCTCAAAACTACTTCGAATTTCGATGTTGAACTCTTCAAACTAAATTGTGAAGTGATTAGAGGATATCAAGCTTGTTTAAGAATGTAATATCTATCTCTCTCGCTCTAACCTCAAACCTAGTGTTTTTGTAGGATTTCGTGCACTCTCCGAGACTCTTTTGTGTGAAGATCCAGCTAGGTCAAGAGTGTATAAACCAAAATACAAAAGAGAATGTCGAAAAACACGAAGTACTTGAATAATGATTATTTTTCGATCCTAGTGTTTTAGATACAAGACGCGTACATCAACTCTAATATCATGAAGACGACGAACAAAGGAGATGGGGATGTTAGAAGTTTTTGGTACGGACAATTGGACAGGTCTATATAGAGTCATGGTATTTGGAATCGATAGGTTTGATCAATCATGAAAATCCATGGTTACACAACGCCTTCTCCACCTCAAAACTACTCGAATTTCGATGTTGAACTCTTCAAACTAAATTGTGAAGTGATTAGAGGATATCAAGCTTGTTTAAGAATGTAATATCTATCTCTCTCGCTCTAACCTCAAACCTAGTGTTTTTGTAGGATTCTCGTGCACTCTCCGAGACTCTTTTGTGTGAAGATCCAGCTAGGTCAAGAGTGTATAAACCAAAATACAAAAGAGAATGTCGAAAAACACGAAGTACTTGAATAATGATTATTTTTCGATCCTAGTGTTTTAGATACAAGACAGACATCAACTCTAATACCATGAAGACGACGAACAAAGGAGATGGGGATGTTAGTAGAAGTTTTTGTACGGACAATTGGACAGTCTATATAGAGTCATGGTATTTGGAATCGATAGGTTTGATCAATCATGAAAATCCATGGTTACACAACGCCTTCTCCACCTCAAAACTACTCGAATTTCGATGTTGAACTCTTCAAACTAAATTGTGAAGTGATTAGAGGATATCAAGCTTGTTTAAGAATGTAATATCTATCTCTCTCGCTCTAACCTCAAACCTAGTGTTTTTGTAGGATTCCGTGCACTCTCCGAGACTCTTTTGTGTGAAGATCCAGCTAGGTCAAGAGTGTATAAACCAAAATACAAAAGAGCATGTCGAAAAACACGAAGTACTTGAATAATGATTTTTTCGATCCTAGTGTTTTAGATACAAGACGCGACATCAACTCTAATACCATGAAGACGACGAACAAAGAGATGGGGATGTTAGTAGAAGTTTTTGGTACGGACAATTGGACAGGTCTATATAGAGTCATGGTATTTGGAATCGATAGGTTTGATCAATCATGAAAATCCATGGTTACACAACGCCTTCTCCACCTCAAAACTACTCGAATTTCGATGTTGAACTCTTCAAACTAAATTGTGAAGTGATTAGAGGATATCAAGCTTGTTTAAGAATGTAATATCTATCTCTCTCGCTCTAACCTCAAACCTAGTGTTTTTGTAGGATTTTGTGCACTCTCCGAGACTCTTTTGTGTGAAGATCCACTAGGTCAAGAGTGTATAAACCAAAATACAAAGAGCATGTCGAAAAACACGAAGTACTTGAATAATGATTATTTTTCGATCCTAGTGTTTTAGATACAAGACGCGTACATCAACTCTAATACCATGAAGACGACGAACAAAGGAGATGGGGATGTTAGTAGAAGTTTTTGGTTCGGACAATTGGACAGGTCTATATAGAGTCATGGTATTTGGAATCGATAGGTTTGAGCAATCATGAAAATCCATGGTTACTAACGCCTTCTCCACCTAATACAACTCAGAATTTTGATGTTGAACTCTTCAAACTAAATTGTGAATATATTAGAGGATATCAAGCTTGTTTAAGAATGTAATATCTATCTCTCTCGCTCTAACCTCAAACCTAGTGTTTTTGTAGGATTCGTGCACTCTCCGAGACTCTTTTGTGTGAAGATCCAATCTAGGTCAAGAGTGTATAAACCAAAATATAAAAGAGCGTATCGAAAAACACCAAGTACTTGAATGATTCGATCCTAGTGTTTGAGATACAAGACGCATACATCAACTCTAATACCATGAAGAAGACGAACAAAAGAGATGGGGATGTTAGTCGAAGTTTTTGGTTCGAACAATTGGACATGTCTATATAGAGTCATGGTATTTGGAATCGATAGGTTTGAGCAATCATGAAAATCCATGGTTACACAACGCCTTCTCCACCTCAAAACTACTCGAATTTCGATGTTGAACTCTTCAAACTAAATTGTGAAGTGATTAGAGGATATCAAGCTTGTTTAAGAATGTAATATCTATCTCTCTCGCTCTAACCTCAAACCTAGTGTTTTTGTAGGATTTCGTGCACTCTCCGAGACTCTTTTGTGTGAAGATCCAGCTAGGTCAAGAGTGTATAAACCAAAATATAAAAGAGATATCGAAAAACACGAAGTACTTGAATAATGATTCTTTTTCGATCCTAGTGTTTGAGATACAAGACGCATACATCAACTCTAATACCATGAAGACGATGAACAAAAGAGATGGAGATGTTAGTAGAAGTTTTTGGTTCGAACAATTGGACATGTCTATATAGAGTCATGGTATTTGGAATCGATAGGTTTGAGCAATCATGAAAATCCATGGTTACACAACGCCTTCTCCACCTCAAAACTACTCAATTTCGATGTTGAACTCTTCAAACTAAATTGTGAAGTGATTAGAGGATATCAAGCTTGTTTAAGAATGTAATATCTATCTCTCTCGCTCTAACCTCAAACCTAGTGTTTTTGTAGGATTCGTGCACTCTCCGAGACTCTTTTGTGTGAAGATCCAGCTAGGTCAAGAGTGTATAAACCAAAATATAAAAGAGCGTATAGAAAAACACGAAGTACTTGAATAATTATTCTTTTTCGATCCTAGTGTTTGAGATACAAGACGCATACATCAACTCTAATACCATGAAGAAGACGAACAAAAGAGATGGGGATGTTAGTAGAAGTTTTTGGTTCGAACAATTGGACATGTCTATATAGAGTCATGGTATTTGGAATCGATAGGTTTGAGCAATCATGAAAATCCATGGTTACACAACGCCTTCTCCACCTCAAAACTACTCGAATTTCGATGTTGAACTCTTCAAACTAAATTGTGAAGTGATTAGAGGATATCAAGCTTGTTTAAGAATGTAATATCTATCTCTCTCGCTCTAACCTCAAACCTAGTGTTTTTGTAGGATTCGTGCACTCTCCGAGACTCTTTTGTGTGAAGATCCAGCTAGGTCAAGAGTGTATAAACCAAAATATAAAAGAGCGTATCGAAAAACACGAAGTACTTGAATAATGATTCTTTTTCGATCCTAGTGTTTGAGATACAAGACGCGACATCAACTCTAATACCATGAAGAAGACGAACAAAAGAGATGGGGATGTTAGAAGTTTTTGGTTCGGACAATTGGACATGTCTATATAGAGTCATGGTATTTGGAATCGATAGGTTTGAGCAATCATGAAAATCCATGGTTACACAACGCCTTCTCCACCTCAAAACTACTCGAATTTCGATGTTGAACTCTTCAAACTAAATTGTGAAGTGATTAGAGGATATCAAGCTTGTTTAAGAATGTAATATCTATCTCTCTCGCTCTAACCTCAAACCTAGTGTTTTTGTAGGATTCGTGCACTCTCCGAGACTCTTTTGTGTGAAGATCCAGCTAGGTCAAGAGTGTATAAACCAAAATATAAAAGAGCGTATCGAAAAACACGAAGTACTTGAATAATGATTATTTTTCGATCCTAGTGTTTGAGATACAAGACGCATACATCAACTCTAATACCATGAAGAAGACAAACAAAAGAGATGGGAATGTTAGTCGAAGTTTTTGGTTCGAACAATTGGACATGTCTATATAGAGTCATGGTATTTGGAATCGATAGGTTTAAGCAATCATTAAAATCCATGGTTACACAACGCCTTCTCCACCTCAAAACTACTCGAATTTCGATGTTGAACTCTTCAAACTAAATTGTGAAGTGATTAGAGGATATCAAGCTTGTTTAAGAATGTAATATCTATCTCTCTCGCTCTAACCTCAAACCTAGTGTTTTTGTAGGATTGTGCACTCTCCGAGACTCTTTTGTGTGAAGATCCAACTAGGTCAAGAGTGTATAAACCAAAATATAAAAGAGCGTATCGAAAAACACGAAGTACTTGAATAATGATTCTTTTTCGATCCTAGTGTTTGAGATACAAGACGCATACATCAACTCTAATAGCATGAAGAAGACGAACAAAAGAGATGGGGATGTTAGTCGACGTTTTTGGTTCGAACAATTGGGCATATCCATATAAAATTCATGGTATTTGGAATCGATAGGTTTGAGCAATCATGAAAATCCATGGTTGTGATAAATACTTCTCCGCCTCAACCCTACTCGAGAATTTCGATGTCGAACTCTTCAAACTAAATAGTGAAGTGATTAAAGGATATCAAGCTTGTGTAAGAATGTAATATCTATCTATCTCGCTCTGCTAACCTCAAACCTAGTGTTTTTGTAGGATTCTAGTGCACTCTCCGAGACTCTTTTGTGTGAAGATCCGGCAATATCAAGAGTGTATATTTTAAAATATAAAGAGCGTATCGAAAAACACGAAGTACTTGAATAATGATTATTTTTTTGATCCTATTGTTTTAGATCCAAGAGGCATGAGACATCAACTCGAATACCATGAAGATGATGAACAAAAGAGATTAAGATGTTAGTAGAATTTTTTGGTTCGGACAATTGGACGAGTGTATAGAGTCGTAGTATTTGGAATCGATAGGTTTGAGCAATCATGAAAATCCATAGTTTCTGTTTACCTTCTCCACCTTAAAACTACTCAAAATTTTGATGTTGAACTCTTCAAACTAAATTGTGAATAGATTAGAGGATATCAAGCTTGTTTAAGAATGTAATATATATCTCCAATGCTCAAACCTTAAACCTAGTGTTTTTGTAGGATACTCGCGCACTCACCGAAAATCTTTTGTGTGAAGATCCAGCCTAGGTCAAGAGTGTATAAACCAAAATATAAAAGAGCGTATCGAAAAACACCAAGTACTTAAATAAAGATTCTTTTTTCGATCCCAGTGTTTGGAGATAATAATGAAGCATACATGAACTACAATACCATGAAGAAGACGAACAAAAAGAGATGGGGATGTTAGTCGAAGTTTTTGGTTCGAACAATTGGGCATGTCCATATGTAGTCATTGTATTTGGAATCGATAGGTTTGAGCAATCATGAAAAAAATCCATGGTTGCGTAACACCTTCTCGACATGAAGCAACCCAAATTTTGATGTTGAACTTCTTCAAACTAAATTGAGAAGTGATTAGAGTGATATCAAGCTTGTTTAAGAATGTAATATCTATCTCTCTCGCTCTAACCTCAAACCTAGTGTTTTGGTAGGATTACGTACCTTTGTCCGAGACTCTTTTGTGTGAAGATCCCGAACTTGGTCAAGAGTGTATAAACTAAAATATAAAAAGAGCGTATCGAAAAACACGAAGTACTTGAATAATGATTATTATTTTTAGATCCTACTGTTTGAGATACAAGACGCATACATCAACTCTAATACCATGAAGAAGACGAACAAAAGAGATGGGGATGTTAGTCGATGTTTTTGGTTCAAACAATTGGACATGTCTATATAGAGTCATGGTATTTGGAAGTGATAGTTTTGAGCAATTATGAAAATCCATGGTTACAGAACGCCTTCTCCAACTTAAAAATACTCGTAATTTCGATGTTGAATTCTTCAAACTAAATGGTGAAGTGATTAGAGTATATCAAACTTGTTTAAGAATGTAATATCTATCTCTCTCGCTCTAACCTCAAACCTAGTGTTTTTGTAGGATTCCGTGCCACTCTCAGAGACTCTTTTGTATGAAGATCAATCTAGGTCAAGAGTGTATAAACCAAAATATAAAGGAGCGTATCAAAAAACACCAAGTAGTTGAATAAAGATTCTTTTTCGATCCTAGTGTTTGAGATAGAAGACGCATACTCAACTCTAATAGCATGAAGAAGACGAACAAAAGAGATGGGGATGTTAGTCGACGTTTTTGGTTCGAACAATTGGGCATGTCCATATAGAGTCATGGTATTTGGAATCGATAGGTTTGAGCAATCATGAAAATCCATGGTTACACAATGCCTTCTCCACACTGAAACTACTCGAGAATTTCGATGTCGAACTCTTCAAACTAAATGTGAAGTGATTAAAGGATATCAAGCTTGTGTAAGAATGTAATATCTATCTATCTCTCTCTAACCTCAAACCTAGTGCTTTTGTAGGATTCTGTGCACTCTCCGAGAATCTTTTGTGTGAAGATCCAGCTAGGTCAAGAGTGTATAAACAAAAATATAAAAGAGCGTATCGAAAACACCAAGTACTTGAATAAAGATTCTTTTTCGATCCTACTGTTTGAGATACAAGACGCATACATCAACTCTAATACCATGAAGAAGACGAACAAAAGAGATGGGGATGTTAGTCGACGTTTTTGGTTCGAACAATTGGACATGTCTATATAGAGTCATGGTATTTGGAAGTGATAGTTTTGAGCAATTATGAAAATCCATGTTTACGCAACGCCTTCTCCACCTTAAAAATACTCAGAATTTCGATGTTGAATTCTTCAAACTAAATGGTGAAGTGATTAGAGTATATCAAACTTGTTTAAGAATGTAATATCTATCTCTCTCGCTTTAACCTCAAACCTAGTGTTTTTGTAGGATTAAATGCACTCTCCGAGACTCTTTTGTATGAAGATCAATCTCAAGTCAAGAGTGTATAAACCAAAATATAAAGGAGCGTATCGAAAAACACCAAGTACTTGAATAAAGATTCTTTTTTCGATCCTAGTGTTTGAGATACAAGACGCATACATCAACTCTAATAGCATGAAAGAGATGAACAAAAGAGATGGGGATGTTAGTCGACGTTTTGTTTCGAACAATTGGGCCTTTCCATATAGAGTCATGGTATTTGGAATCGATAGGTTTGAGCAATCATGAAAATCCATGGTTACACAATGCCTTCTCCACCTCAAAACTACTCGAATTTCGATGTCGAACTCTTCAAACTAAATGTGAAGTGATTAAAGCATTTCATGCTTGTGTAAGAATGTAATATCTATCTCTCTCGCTCTAACCTCAAACCTAGTGTTTTTTGTAGGATTCTGTGCACTCTCCGAGACTCTTTTGTGTGAAGATCCAGCTTGGTCAAGAGTGTATAAACTAAAATATAAAAGAGCGTATCGAAAAACACGAAGTACTTGAAAAATGATTATTTTTCGATCCTAGTGTTTGAGATACAGTCGCATACATCAACTCTAATACCATGAAGAAGACGAACAAAAGAAATGGGGATGTTAGTCGAAGTTTTTGGTTCGAACAATTGGGCATGTCCATATAGAGTCATGGTATTTGGAATCGATAGGTTTGAGCAATCATGAAAATCCATGGTTACAGAACGCCTTCTCCACCTCAAAACAACTCAAAATTTTGATGTTGAACTCTTCAAACTAAATTATGAATTTATTAGAGGATATCAAGCTTGTTTAAGAATGTAATATCTATCTCTCTCGCTCTAACCTCAAACCTAGTGTTTTTGTAGGATTCTCGTGCACTCTCCGAGACTCTTTTGTGTGAAGATCCAACTAGGTCAAGAGTGTATAAACCAAAATATAAAAGAGCGTATCGAAAAACACCAAGTACTTGAATAAAGATTCTTTTTCGATCCTAGTGTTTGAGATACAAGACGCATACATCAACTCTAATACCATGAAGAAGACGAACAAAAGAAATGGGGATGTTAGTCGAAGTTTTTGGTTCGAACAATTGGGCATGTCCATATAGAGTCATGGTATTTGGAATCGATAGGTTTGAGCAATCATGAAAATCCATGGTTACGAACACCTTATCCACCTTAATACTACTCAGAATTTTGATGTGGAACTCTTCAAACTAAATTATGAATATATTAGAGGATATCAAGCTTGTTTAAGAATGTAATATCTATCTATCTCGCTCTAACCTCAAACCTAGTGTTTTTGTAGGATTCTGTGCACTCTCCGAGACTCTTTTGTGTGAAGATCCAGCTAGGTCAAGAGTGTATAAACTAAAATATAAAAGAGCGTATCGAAAAACACCAAGTACTTGAATAAAGATTCTTTTTCGATCCTAGTGTTTGAGATACAAGACGCATACATCAACTCTAATACCATGAAGAAGACGAACAAAAGAAATGGGGATGTTAGTCGAAGTTTTTGGTTCGAACAATTGGGCATGTCCATATAGAGTCATGGTATTTGGAATCGATAGGTTTGAGCAATCATGAAAATCCATGGTTACGAACACCTTATCCACCTTAATACTACTCAGAATTTTGATGTGGAACTCTTCAAACTAAATTATGAATATATTAGAGGATATCAAGCTTGTTTAAGAATGTAATATCTATCTATCTCGCTCTAACCTCAAACCTAGTGTTTTTGTAGGATTCCGTGCACTCTCCGAGACTCTTTTGTGTGAAGATCCAGCTAGGTCAAGAGTGTATAAACCAAAATATAAAAGAGCGTATCGAAAAACACCAAGTACTTGAATAAAGATTCTTTTTCGATCCTAGTGTTTGAGATACAAGACGCATACATCAACTCTAATACCATGAAGAAGACGAACAAAAGAAATGGGGATGTTAGTCGAAGTTTTTGGTTCGAACAATTGGGCATGTCCATATAGAGTCATGGTATTTGGAATCGATAGGTTTGAGCAATCATGAAAATCCATGGTTACAGAACGCCTTCTCCACCTCAAAACAACTCAGAATTTTGATGTTGAACTCTTCAAACTAAATTGTGAATAGATTAGAGGATATCAAGCTTGTTTAAGAATGTAATATCTATCTCTCTCGCTCTAACCTCAAACCTAGTGTTTTTGTAGGATTCTCGTGCACTCTCCGAGACTCTTTTGTGTGAAGATCCAGCTAGGTCAAGAGTGTAGAAACCAAAATATAAAAGAGCGTATCGAAAAACACCAAGTACTTGAATAAAGATTCTTTTTCGATCCTAGTGTTTGAGATACAAGACGCATACATCAACTCTAATACCATGAAGAAGACGAACAAAAGAAATGGGGATGTTAGTCGAAGTTTTTGGTTCGAACAATTGCGCATGTCCATATAGAGTCATGGTATTTGGAATCGATAGGTTTGAGCAATCATGAAAATCCATGGCTACAGAACGCCTTCTCCACCTCAAAACAACTCAGAATTTTGATGTTGAACTCTTCAAACTAAATTGTGAATAGATTAGAGGATATCAAGCTTATTTAAGAATGTAATATCTATCTCTCTCGCTCTAACCTCAAACCTAGTGTTTTTGTAGGATTCTGTGCACTCTCCGAGATTCTTTTGTATGAAGATCCAGCTAGGTCAAGAGTGTATAAACCAAAATATAAAAGAGCGTATCGAAAAACACCAAGTACATGAATAAAGATTCTTTTTCGATCCTAGTGTTTGAGATACAAGACGCATACATCAACTCTAATACCATGAAGAAGACGAACAAAAGAGATGGGGATTTTAGTCGAAGTTTTTGGTTCGAACAATTGGGCATGTCCATATAGAGTCATGGTATTTGGAATCGATAGGTTTGAGCAATCATGAAAATCCATGGTTACAGAACACCTTATCCACCTTAATACTACTTAGAATTTTGATGTGGAACTCTTCAAACTAAATTATGAATATATTAGAGGATATCAAGCTTGTTTAAGAATGTAATATCTATCTATCTCGCTCTAACCTCAAACCTAGTGTTTTTGTAGGATTCGTGCACTCTCCGAGACTCTTTTGTGTGAAGATCCAGCTAGGTCAAGAGTGTATAAACCAAAATATAAAAGAGCGTATCGAAAAACACCAAGTACTTGAATAAAGATTCTTTTTCGATCCTAGTGTTTGAGATACAAGACGCATACATCAACTCTAATACCATGAAGAAGACGAACAAAAGAAATGGGGCTGTTAGTCGAAGTTTTTGGTTCGAACAATTGGGCATGTCCATATAGAGTCATTGTATTTGGAATCGATAGGTTTGAGCAATCATGAAAATCCATGGTTACGTAACACCTTATCCACCTTAATACAACTCAGAATTTTGATGTGGAACTCTTCAAACTAAATTATGAATATATTAGAGGATATCAAGCTTGTTTAAGAATGTAATATCTATCTATCTCGCTCTAACCTCAAACCTAGTGTTTTTGTAGGATTCGTGCACTCTCCGAGACTCTTTTGTGTGAAGATCCAGCTAGGTCAAGAGTGTAGAAACCAAAATATAAAAGAGCGTATCGAAAAACACCAAGTACTTGAATAATGATTCTTTTTCGATCCTAGTGTTTGAGATACAAGACGCATACATCAACTCTAATACCATGAAGAAGACGAACAAAAGAAATGGGGATGTTAGTCGAAGTTTTTGGTTCGAACAATTGCGCATGTCCATATAGAGTCATGGTATTTGGAATCGATAGGTTTGAGCAATCATGAAAATCCATGGCTACGAAACGCCTTCTCCACCTCAAAACAACTCAGAATTTTGATGTTGAACTCTTCAAACTAAATTGTGAATAGATTAGAGGATATCAAGCTTATTTAAGAATGTAATATCTATCTCTCTCGCTCTAACCTCAAACCTAGTGTTTTTGTAGGATTCTGTGCACTCTCCGAGACTCTTTTGTGTGAAGATCCAGCTAGGTCAAGAGTGTAGAAACCAAAATATAAAAGAGCGTATCGAAAAACACCAAGTACTTGAATAATGATTCTTTTTCGATCCTAGTGTTTGAGATACAAGACGCATACATCAACTCTAATACCATGAAGAAGACGAACAAAAGAAATGGGGATGTTAGTCGAAGTTTTTGGTTCGAACAATTGCGCATGTCCATATAGAGTCATGGTATTTGGAATCGATAGGTTTGAGCAATCATGAAAATCCATGGCTACGAACGCCTTCTCCACCTCAAAACAACTCGAATTTTGATGTTGAACTCTTCAAACTAAATTGTGAATAGATTAGAGGATATCAAGCTTATTTAAGAATGTAATATCTATCTCTCTCGCTCTAACCTCAAACCTAGTGTTTTTGTAGGATTCTCGTGCACTCTCCGAGATTCTTTTGTATGAAGATCCAACTAGGTCAAGAGTGTATAAACCAAAATATAAAAGAGCGTATCGAAAAACACCAAGTACATGAATAAAGATTCTTTTTCGATCCTAGTGTTTGAGATACAAGACGCATACATCAACTCTAATACCATGAAGAAGACGAACAAAAGAGATGGGGATTTTAGTCGAAGTTTTTGGTTCGAACAATTGGGCATGTCCATATAGAGTCATGGTATTTGGAATCGATAGGTTTGAGCAATCATGAAAATCCATGGTTACGAAACACCTTATCCACCTTAATACTACTTAGAATTTTGATGTGGAACTCTTCAAACTAAATTATGAATATATTAGAGGATATCAAGCTTGTTTAAGAATGTAATATCTATCTATCTCGCTCTAACCTCAAACCTAGTGTTTTTGTAGGATTCGTGCACTCTCCAAGACTCTTTTGTGTGAAGATCCGGCTAGGTCAAGAGTGTAGAAACCAAAATATAAAAGAGCGTATCGAAAAACACCAAGTACTTGAATAATGATTCTTTTTCGATCCTAGTGTTTGAGATACAAGACGCATACATCAACTCTAATACCATGAAGAAGACGAACAAAAGAAATGGGGATGTTAGTCGAAGTTTTTGGTTCGAACAATTGCGCATGTCCATATAGAGTCATGGTATTTGGAATCGATAGGTTTGAGCAATCATGAAAATCCATGGCTACGAACGCCTTCTCCACCTCAAAACAACTCGGAATTTTGATGTTGAACTCTTCAAACTAAATTGTGAATAGATTAGAGGATATCAAGCTTGTTTAAGAATATAATATCTATCTCTCTCGCTCTAACCTCAAACCTAGTGTTTTTGTAGGATTCTCGTGCACTCTCCGAGATTCTTTTGTATGAAGATCCAGCTAGGTCAAGAGTGTATAAACCAAAATATAAAAGAGAGTATCGAAAAACACCAAGTACTTGAATAAAGATTCTTTTTCGATCCTAGTGTTTGAGATACAAGACGCATACATCAACTCTAATACCATGAAGAAGACGAACAAAAGAGATGGGGATTTTAGTCGAAGTTTTTGGTTCGAACAATTGGGCATGTCCATATAGAGTCATGGTATTTGGAATCGATAGGTTTGAGCAATCATGAAAATCCATGGTTACAGAACACCTTATCCACCTTAATACTACTTAGAATTTTGATGTGGAACTCTTCAAACTAAATTATGAATATATTAGAGGATATCAAGCTTGTTTAAGAATGTAATATCTATCTATCTTGCTCTAACCTCAAACCTAGTGTTTTTGTAGGATTCTCGTGCACTCTCCGAGACTCTTTTGTGTGAAGATCCAGCTAGGTCAAGAGTGTAGAAACCAAAATATAAAAGAGCGTATCGAAAAACACCAAGTACTTGAATAATGATTCTTTTTCGATCCTAGTGTTTGAGATACAAGACGCATACATCAACTCTAATACCATGAAGAAGACGAACAAAAGAAATGGGGATGTTAGTCGAAGTTTTTGGTTCGAACAATTGCGCATGTCCATATAGAGTCATGGTATTTGGAATCGATAGGTTTGAGCAATCATGAAAATCCATGGCTACGAACGCCTTCTCCACCTCAAAACAACTCGGAAATTTTGATGTTGAACTCTTCAAACTAAATTGTGAATAGATTAGAGGATATCAAGCTTATTTAAGAATGTAATATCTATCTCTCTCGCTCTAACCTCAAACCTAGTGTTTTTGTAGGATTCTGTGCACTCTCCGAGACTCTTTTGTGTGAAGATCCAGCTAGGTCAAGAGTGTATAAACCAAAATATAAAAGAGAGTATCGAAAAACACCAAGTACTTGAATAAAGATTCTTTTTCGATCCTAGTGTTTGAGATACAAGACGCATACATCAACTCTAATACCATGAAGAAGACGAACATAAGAGATGGGGATTTTAGTCGAAGTTTTTGGTTCGAACAATTGGGCATGTCCATAAGAGTCATGGTATTTGGAATCGATAGGTTTGAGCAATCATGAAAATCCATGGTTACAGAACACCTTATCCACCTTAATACTACTTAGAATTTTGATGTGGAACTCTTCAAACTAAATTATGAATATATTAGAGGATATCAAGCTTGTTTAAGAATGTAATATCTATCTATCTCGCTCTAACCTCAAACCTAGTGTTTTTGTAGGATTCGTGCACTCTCCGAGACTCTTTTGTGTGAAGATCCAGCTAGGTCAAGAGTGTATAAACCAAAATATAAAAGAGCGTATCGAAAAACACCAAGTACTTGAATAAAGATTCTTTTTCGATCCTAGTGTTTGAGATACGAGACGCATACATCAACTCTAATACCATGAAGAAGACGAACAAAAGAAATGGGGATGTTAGTCGAAGTTTTTGGTTCGAACAATTGGGCATGTCCATATAGAGTCATTGTATTTGGAATCGATAGGTTTGAGCAATCATGAAAATCCATGGTTACAGAACACCTTATCCACCTTAATACAACTCAGAATTTTGATGTGGAACTCTTCAAACTAAATTATGAATATATTAGAGGATATCAAGCTTGTTTAAGAATGTAATATCTATCTATCTCGCTCTAACCTCAAACCTAGTGTTTTTGTAGGATTCTGTGCACTCTCCGAGACTCTTTTGTGTGAAGATCCAACTAGGTCAAGAGTGTAGAAACCAAAATATAAAAGAGCGTATCGAAAAACACCAAGTACTTGAATAATGATTCTTTTTCGATCCTAGTGTTTGAGATACAAGACGCATACATCAACTCTAATACCATGAAGAAGACGAACAAAAGAAATGGGGATGTTAGTCGAAGTTTTTGGTTCGAACAATTGCGCATGTCCATATAGAGTCATGGTATTTGGAATCGATAGGTTTGAGCAATCATGAAAATCCATGGCTACGAACGCCTTCTCCACCTCAAAACAACTCAGAATTTTGATGTTGAACTCTTCAAACTAAATTGTGAATAGATTAGAGGATATCAAGCTTATTTAAGAATATAATATCTATCTCTCTCGCTCTAACCTCAAACCTAGTGTTTTTGTAGGATTCCGTGCACTCTCCGAGATTCTTTTGTATGAAGATCCAGCTAGGTCAAGAGTGTATAAACCAAAATATAAAAGAGCGTATCGAAAAACACCAAGTACTTGAATAAAGATTCTTTTTCGATCCTAGTGTTTGAGATACAAGACGCATACATCAACTCTAATACCATGAAGAAGACGAACAAAAGAGATGGGGATTTTAGTCGAAGTTTTTGGTTCGAACAATTGGGCATGTCCATATAGAGTCATGGTATTTGGAATCGATAGGTTTGAGCAATCATGAAAATCCATGGTTACGGAACACCTTATCCACCTTAATACTACTTAGAATTTTGATGTGGAACTCTTCAAACTAAATTATGAATATATTAGAGGATATCAAGCTTGTTTAAGAATGTAATATCTATCTATCTCGCTCTAACCTCAAACCTAGTGTTTTTGTAGGATTCGTGCACTCTCCGAGACTCTTTTGTGTGAAGATCCAGCTAGGTCAAGAGTGTAGAAACCAAAATATAAAAGAGCGTATCGAAAAACACCAAGTACTTGAATAATGATTCTTTTTCGATCCTAGTGTTTGAGATACAAGACGCATACATCAACTCTAATACCATGAAGAAGACGAACAAAAGAAATGGGGATGTTAGTCGAAGTTTTTGGTTCGAACAATTGCGCATGTCCATATAGAGTCATGGTATTTGGAATCGATAGGTTTGAGCAATCATGAAAATCCATGGCTACAGAACGCCTTCTCCACCTCAAAACAACTCAGAATTTTGATGTTGAACTCTTCAAACTAAATTGTGAATAGATTAGAGGATATCAAGCTTGTTTAAGAATATAATATCTATCTCTCTCGCTCTAACCTCAAACCTAGTGTTTTTGTAGGATTCTCGTGCACTCTCCGAGATTCTTTTGTATGAAGATCCAACTAGGTCAAGAGTGTATAAACCAAAATATAAAAGAGAGTATCGAAAAACACCAAGTACTTGAATAAAGATTCTTTTTCGATCCTAGTGTTTGAGATACAAGACGCATACATCAACTCTAATACCATGAAGAAGACGAACATAAGAGATGGGGATTTTAGTCGAAGTTTTTGGTTCGAACAATTGGGCATGTCCATATAGAGTCATGGTATTTGGAATCGATAGGTTTGAGCAATCATGAAAATCCATGGTTACGAACACCTTATCCACCTTAATACTACTCAGAATTTTGATGTGGAACTCTTCAAACTAAATTATGAATATATTAGAGGATATCAAGCTTGTTTAAGAATGTAATATCTATCTATCTCGCTCTAACCTCAAACCTAGTGTTTTTGTAGGATTCTGTGCACTCTCCGAGACTCTTTTGTGTGAAGATCCAGCTAGGTCAAGAGTGTATAAACCAAAATATAAAAGAGCGTATCGAAAAACACCAAGTACTTGAATAAAGATTCTTTTTCGATCCTAGTGTTTGAGATACGAGACGCATACATCAACTCTAATACCATGAAGAAGACGAACAAAAGAAATGGGGCTGTTAGTCGAAGTTTTTGGTTCGAACAATTGGGCATGTCCATATAGAGTCATTGTATTTGGAATCGATAGGTTTGAGCAATCATGAAAATCCATGGTTACAGAACACCTTATCCACCTTAATACAACTCAGAATTTTGATGTGGAACTCTTCAAACTAAATTATGAATATATTAGAGGATATCAAGCTTGTTTAAGAATGTAATATCTATCTATCTCGCTCTAACCTCAAACCTAGTGTTTTTGTAGGATTCTGTGCACTCTCCGAGACTCTTTTGTGTGAAGATCCAGCTAGGTCAAGAGTGTAGAAACCAAAATATAAAAGAGCGTATCGAAAAACACCAAGTACTTGAATAATGATTCTTTTTCGATCCTAGTGTTTGAGATACAAGACGCATACATCAACTCTAATACCATGAAGAAGACGAACAAAAGAAATGGGGATGTTAGTCGAAGTTTTTGGTTCGAACAATTGCGCATGTCCATATAGAGTCATGGTATTTGGAATCGATAGGTTTGAGCAATCATGAAAATCCATGGCTACGAACGCCTTCTCCACCTCAAAACAACTCGGAATTTTGATGTTGAACTCTTCAAACTAAATTGTGAATAGATTAGAGGATATCAAGCTTGTTTAAGAATATAATATCTATCTCTCTCGCTCTAACCTCAAACCTAGTGTTTTTGTAGGATTCTGTGCACTCTCCGAGATTCTTTTGTATGAAGATCCATCTAGGTCAAGAGTGTAAAAACCAAAATATAAAAGAGAGTATCGAAAAACACCAAGTACTTGAATAAAGATTCTTTTTCGATCCTAGTGTTTGAGATACAAGACGCATACATCAACTCTAATACCATGAAGAAGACGAACATAAGAGATGGGGATTTTAGTCGAAGTTTTTGGTTCGAACAATTGGGCATGTCCATATAGAGTCATGGTATTTGGAATCGATAGGTTTGAGCAATCATGAAAATCCATGGTTACGAGAACACCTTATCCACCTTAATACTACTTAGAATTTTGATGTGGAACTCTTCAAACTAAATTATGAATATATTAGAGGATATCAAGCTTGTTTAAGAATGTAATATCTATCTATCTCGCTCTAACCTCAAACCTAGTGTTTTTGTAGGATTACGTGCACTCTCCGAGACTCTTTTGTGTGAAGATCCAGCTAGGTCAAGAGTGTATAAACCAAAATATAAAAGAGCGTATCGAAAAACACCAAGTACTTGAATAAAGATTCTTTTTCGATCCTAGTGTTTGAGATACGAGACGCATACATCAACTCTAATACCATGAAGAAGACGAACAAAAGAAATGGGGATGTTAGTCGAAGTTTTTGGTTCGAACAATTGGGCATGTCCATATAGAGTCATTGTATTTGGAATCGATAGGTTTGAGCAATCATGAAAATCCATGGTTACAGAACACCTTATCCACCTTAATACAACTCAGAATTTTGATGTGGAACTCTTCAAACTAAATTATGAATATATTAGAGGATATCAAGCTTGTTTAAGAATGTAATATCTATCTATCTCGCTCTAACCTCAAACCTAGTGTTTTTGTAGGATTCTCGTGCACTCTCCGAGACTCTTTTGTGTGAAGATCCAGCTAGGTCAAGAGTGTAGAAACCAAAATATAAAAGAGCGTATCGAAAAACACCAAGTACTTGAATAATGATTCTTTTTCGATCCTAGTGTTTGAGATACAAGACGCATACATCAACTCTAATACCATGAAGAAGACGAACAAAAGAAATGGGGATGTTAGTCGAAGTTTTTGGTTCGAACAATTGCGCATGTCCATATAGAGTCATGGTATTTGGAATCGATAGGTTTGAGCAATCATGAAAATCCATGGCTACGAAACGCCTTCTCCACCTCAAAACAACTCAGAATTTTGATGTTGAGCTCTTCAAACTAAATTGTGAATAGATTAGAGGATATCAAGCTTATTTAAGAATGTAATATCTATCTCTCTCGCTCTAACCTCAAACCTAGTGTTTTTGTAGGATTCTGTGCACTCTCCGAGATTCTTTTGTATGAAGATCCAGCTAGGTCAAGAGTGTATAAACCAAAATATAAAAGAGCGTATCGAAAAACACCAAGTACATGAATAAAGATTCTTTTTCGATCCTAGTGTTTGAGATACAAGACGCATACATCAACTCTAATACCATGAAGAAGACGAACAAAAGAGATGGGGATTTTAGTCGAAGTTTTTGGTTCGAACAATTGGGCATGTCCATATAGAGTCATGGTATTTGGAATCGATAGGTTTGAGCAATCATGAAAATCCATGGTTACGAACACCTTATCCACCTTAATACTACTCAGAATTTTGATGTGGAACTCTTCAAACTAAATTATGAATATATTAGAGGATATCAAGCTTGTTTAAGAATGTAATATCTATCTATCTCGCTCTAACCTCAAACCTAGTGTTTTTGTAGGATTCGTGCACTCTCCGAGACTCTTTTGTGTGAAGATCCAGCTAGGTCAAGAGTGTATAAACCAAAATATAAAAGAGCGTATCGAAAAACACCAAGTACTTGAATAAAGATTCTTTTTCGATCCTAGTGTTTGAGATACGAGACGCATACATCAACTCTAATACCATGAAGAAGACGAACAAAAGAAATGGGGATGTTAGTCGAAGTTTTTGGTTCGAACAATTGGGCATGTCCATATAGAGTCATTGTATTTGGAATCGATAGGTTTGAGCAATCATGAAAATCCATGGTACGAACCCTCCTCCCCTCCTCAAGACGAACAAAAGAAATGGGTTAGTCGAAGTTTTTGGTTCGAACAATTGGGCATGTCCATATAGAGTCATGTATTTGGAATCGATAGGTTTGAGCAATCATGAAAATCCATGGTTACAGAACACCTTATCCACCTTAATACAACTCAGAATTTTGATGTGGAACTCTTCAAACTAAATTATGAATATATTAGAGGATATCAAGCTTGTTTAAGAATGTAATATCTATCTATCTCGCTCTAACCTCAAACCTAGTGTTTTTGTAGGATTCTCGTGCACTCTCCGAGACTCTTTTGTGTGAAGATCCAGCTAGGTCAAGAGTGTAGAAACCAAAATATAAAAGAGCGTATCGAAAAACACCAAGTACTTGAATAATGATTCTTTTTCGATCCTAGTGTTTGAGATACAAGACGCATACATCAACTCTAATACCATGAAGAAGACGAACAAAAGAAATGGGGATGTTAGTCGAAGTTTTTGGTTCGAACAATTGCGCATGTCCATATAGAGTCATGGTATTTGGAATCGATAGGTTTGAGCAATCATGAAAATCCATGGCTACAGAACGCCTTCTCCACCTCAAAACAACTCAGAATTTTGATGTTGAACTCTTCAAACTAAATTGTGAATAGATTAGAGGATATCAAGCTTGTTTAAGAATATAATATCTATCTCTCTCGCTCTAACCTCAAACCTAGTGTTTTTGTAGGATTCGTGCACTCTCCGAGATTCTTTTGTATGAAGATCCAGCTAGGTCAAGAGTGTATAAACCAAAATATAAAAGAGCGTATCGAAAAACACCAAGTACTTGAATAAAGATTCTTTTTCGATCCTAGTGTTTGAGATACAAGACGCATACATCAACTCTAATACCATGAAGAAGACGAACAAAAGAGATGGGGATTTTAGTCGAAGTTTTTGGTTCGAACAATTGGGCATGTCCATATAGAGTCATGGTATTTGGAATCGATAGGTTTGAGCAATCATGAAAATCCATGGTTACAAAACACCTTATCCACCTTAATACTACTCAGAATTTTGATGTGGAACTCTTCAAACTAAATTATGAATATATTAGAGGATATCAAGCTTGTTTAAGAATGTAATATCTATCTATCTCGCTCTAACCTCAAACCTAGTGTTTTTGTAGGATTCGTGCACTCTCCGAGACTCTTTTGTGTGAAGATCCAGCTAGGTCAAGAGTGTAGAAACCAAAATATAAAAGAGCGTATCGAAAAACACCAAGTACTTGAATAAAGATTCTTTTTCGATCCTAGTGTTTGAGATACAAGACGCATACATCAACTCTAATACCATGAAGAAGACGAACAAAAGAAATGGGGATGTTAGTCGAAGTTTTTGGTTCGAACAATTGCGCATGTCCATATAGAGTCATGGTATTTGGAATCGATAGGTTTGAGCAATCATGAAAATCCATGGCTACGAACGCCTTCTCCACCTCAAAACAACTCAGAATTTTGATGTTGAACTCTTCAAACTAAATTGTGAATAGATTAGAGGATATCAAGCTTGTTTAAGAATGTAATATCTATCTCTCTCGCTCTAACCTCAAACCTAGTGTTTTTGTAGGATTCTCGTGCACTCTCCGAGATTCTTTTGTATGAAGATCCAGCTAGGTCAAGAGTGTATAAACCAAAATATAAAAGAGCGTATCGAAAAACACCAAGTACTTGAATAAAGATTCTTTTTCGATCCTAGTGTTTGAGATACAAGACGCATACATCAACTCTAATACCATGAAGAAGACGAACAAAAGAGATGGGGATTTTAGTCGAAGTTTTTGGTTCGAACAATTGGGCATGTCCATATAGAGTCATGGTATTTGGAATCGATAGGTTTGAGCAATCATGAAAATCCATGGTTACAAAACACCTTATCCACCTTAATACTACTCAGAATTTTGATGTGGAACTCTTCAAACTAAATTATGAATATATTAGAGGATATCAAGCTTGTTTAAGAATGTAATATCTATCTATCTCGCTCTAACCTCAAACCTAGTGTTTTTGTAGGATTCCGTGCACTCTCCGAGACTCTTTTGTGTGAAGATCCAGCTAGGTCAAGAGTGTATAAACCAAAATATAAAAGAGCGTATCGAAAAACACCAAGTACTTGAATAAAGATTCTTTTTCGATCCTAGTGTTTGAGATACGAGACGCATACATCAACTCTAATACCATGAAGAAGACGAACAAAAGAAATGGGGCTGTTAGTCGAAGTTTTTGGTTCGAACAATTGGGCATGTCCATATAGAGTCATGGTATTTGGAATCGATAGGTTTGAGCAATCATGAAAATCCATGGTTACAGAACACCTTATCCACCTTAATACAACTCAGAATTTTGATGTGGAACTCTTCAAACTAAATTATGAATATATTAGAGGATATCAAGCTTGTTTAAGAATGTAATATCTATCTATCTCGCTCTAACCTCAAACCTAGTGTTTTTGTAGGATTCGTGCACTCTCCGAGACTCTTTTGTGTGAAGATCCAGCTAGGTCAAGAGTGTAGAAACCAAAATATAAAAGAGCGTATCGAAAAACACCAAGTACTTGAATAATGATTCTTTTTCGATCCTAGTGTTTGAGATACAAGACGCATACATCAACTCTAATACCATGAAGAAGACGAACAAAAGAAATGGGGATGTTAGTCGAAGTTTTTGGTTCGAACAATTGCGCATGTCCATATAGAGTCATGGTATTTGGAATCGATAGGTTTGAGCAATCATGAAAATCCATGGCTACGAACGCCTTCTCCACCTCAAAACAACTCGAATTTTGATGTTGAACTCTTCAAACTAAATTGTGAATAGATTAGAGGATATCAAGCTTGTTTAAGAATATAATATCTATCTCTCTCGCTCTAACCTCAAACCTAGTGTTTTTGTAGGATTCTGTGCACTCTCCGAGATTCTTTTGTATGAAGATCCAACTAGGTCAAGAGTGTATAAACCAAAATATAAAAGAGCGTATCGAAAAACACCAAGTACTTGAATAAAGATTCTTTTTCGATCCTAGTGTTTGAGATACAAGACGCATACATCAACTCTAATACCATGAAGAAGACGAACAAAAGAGATGGGGATTTTAGTCGAAGTTTTTGGTTCGAACAATTGGGCATGTCCATATAGAGTCATGGTATTTGGAATCGATAGGTTTGAGCAATCATGAAAATCCATGGTTACAAAACACCTTATCCACCTTAATACTACTCAGAATTTTGATGTGGAACTCTTCAAACTAAATTATGAATATATTAGAGGATATCAAGCTTGTTTAAGAATGTAATATCTATCTATCTCGCTCTAACCTCAAACCTAGTGTTTTTGTAGGATTCTGTGCACTCTCCGAGACTCTTTTGTGTGAAGATCCAGCTAGGTCAAGAGTGTAGAAACCAAAATATAAAAGAGCGTATCGAAAAACACCAAGTACTTGAATAAAGATTCTTTTTCGATCCTAGTGTTTGAGATACAAGACGCATACATCAACTCTAATACCATGAAGAAGACGAACAAAAGAAATGGGGATGTTAGTCGAAGTTTTTGGTTCGAACAATTGCGCATGTCCATATAGAGTCATGGTATTTGGAATCGATAGGTTTGAGCAATCATGAAAATCCATGGCTACGAAACGCCTTCTCCACCTCAAAACAACTCAGAATTTTGATGTTGAACTCTTCAAACTAAATTGTGAATAGATTAGAGGATATCAAGCTTGTTTAAGAATGTAATATCTATCTCTCTCGCTCTAACCTCAAACCTAGTGTTTTTGTAGGATTCTCGTGCACTCTCCGAGATTCTTTTGTATGAAGATCCAGCTAGGTCAAGAGTGTATAAACCAAAATATAAAAGAGCGTATCGAAAAACACCAAGTACTTGAATAAAGATTCTTTTTCGATCCTAGTGTTTGAGATACAAGACGCATACATCAACTCTAATACCATGAAGAAGACGAACAAAAGAGATGGGGATTTTAGTCGAAGTTTTTGGTTCGAACAATTGGGCATGTCCATATAGAGTCATGGTATTTGGAATCGATAGGTTTGAGCAATCATGAAAATCCATGGTTACGAACACCTTATCCACCTTAATACTACTCAGAATTTTGATGTGGAACTCTTCAAACTAAATTATGAATATATTAGAGGATATCAAGCTTGTTTAAGAATGTAATATCTATCTATCTCGCTCTAACCTCAAACCTAGTGTTTTTGTAGGATTCGTGCACTCTCCGAGACTCTTTTGTGTGAAGATCCAGCTAGGTCAAGAGTGTATAAACCAAAATATAAAAGAGCGTATCGAAAAACACCAAGTACTTGAATAAAGATTCTTTTTCGATCCTAGTGTTTGAGATACGAAGACGCATACATCAACTCTAATACCATGAAGAAGACGAACAAAAGAAATGGGGCTGTTAGTCGAAGTTTTTGGTTCGAACAATTGGGCATGTCCATATAGAGTCATTGTATTTGGAATCGATAGGTTTGAGCAATCATGAAAATCCATGGTTACAGAACACCTTATCCACCTTAATACTACTCAGAATTTTGATGTGGAACTCTTCAAACTAAATTATGAATATATTAGAGGATATCAAGCTTGTTTAAGAATGTAATATCTATCTATCTCGCTCTAACCTCAAACCTAGTGTTTTTGTAGGATTCCGTGCACTCTCCGAGACTCTTTTGTGTGAAGATCCAGCTAGGTCAAGAGTGTAGAAACCAAAATATAAAAGAGCGTATCGAAAAACACCAAGTACTTGAATAAAGATTCTTTTTCGATCCTAGTGTTTGAGATACAAGACGCATACATCAACTCTAATACCATGAAGAAGACGAACAAAAGAAATGGGGATGTTAGTCGAAGTTTTTGGTTCGAACAATTGCGCATGTCCATATAGAGTCATGGTATTTGGAATCGATAGGTTTGAGCAATCATGAAAATCCATGGCTACAGAACGCCTTCTCCACCTCAAAACAACTCAGAATTTTGATGTTGAACTCTTCAAACTAAATTGTGAATAGATTAGAGGATATCAAGCTTGTTTAAGAATATAATATCTATCTCTCTCGCTCTAACCTCAAACCTAGTGTTTTTGTAGGATTCGTGCACTCTCCGAGATTCTTTTGTATGAAGATCCAGCTAGGTCAAGAGTGTATAAACCAAAATATAAAAGAGCGTATCGAAAAACACCAAGTACTTGAATAAAGATTCTTTTTCGATCCTAGTGTTTGAGATACAAGACGCATACATCAACTCTAATACCATGAAGAAGACGAACAAAAGAGATGGGGATTTTAGTCGAAGTTTTTGGTTCGAACAATTGGGCATGTCCATATAGAGTCATGGTATTTGGAATCGATAGGTTTGAGCAATCATGAAAATCCATGGTTACGGAACACCTTATCCACCTTAATACTACTCAGAATTTTGATGTGGAACTCTTCAAACTAAATTATGAATATATTAGAGGATATCAAGCTTGTTTAAGAATGTAATATCTATCTATCTCGCTCTAACCTCAAACCTAGTGTTTTTGTAGGATTCTCGTGCACTCTCCGAGACTCTTTTGTGTGAAGATCCAGCTAGGTCAAGAGTGTAGAAACCAAAATATAAAAGAGCGTATCGAAAAACACCAAGTACTTGAATAATGATTCTTTTTCGATCCTAGTGTTTGAGATACAAGACGCATACATCAACTCTAATACCATGAAGAAGACGAACAAAAGAAATGGGGATGTTAGTCGAAGTTTTTGGTTCGAACAATTGCGCATGTCCATATAGAGTCATGGTATTTGGAATCGATAGGTTTGAGCAATCATGAAAATCCATGGCTACAGAACGCCTTCTCCACCTCAAAACAACTCAGAATTTTGATGTTGAACTCTTCAAACTAAATTGTGAATAGATTAGAGGATATCAAGCTTGTTTAAGAATATAATATCTATCTCTCTCGCTCTAACCTCAAACCTAGTGTTTTTGTAGGATTCTCGTGCACTCTCCGAGATTCTTTTGTATGAAGATCCAGCTAGGTCAAGAGTGTATAAACCAAAATATAAAAGAGCGTATCGAAAAACACCAAGTACTTGAATAAAGATTCTTTTTCGATCCTAGTGTTTGAGATACAAGACGCATACATCAACTCTAATACCATGAAGAAGACGAACAAAAGAGATGGGGATTTTAGTCGAAGTTTTTGGTTCGAACAATTGGGCATGTCCATATAGAGTCATGGTATTTGGAATCGATAGGTTTGAGCAATCATGAAAATCCATGGTTACGAACACCTTATCCACCTTAATACTACTCAGAATTTTGATGTGGAACTCTTCAAACTAAATTATGAATATATTAGAGGATATCAAGCTTGTTTAAGAATGTAATATCTATCTATCTCGCTCTAACCTCAAACCTAGTGTTTTTGTAGGATTCTCGTGCACTCTCCGAGACTCTTTTGTGTGAAGA
This sequence comes from Linum usitatissimum, assembly GCA_030674075.2. NCBI lineage: Eukaryota > Viridiplantae > Streptophyta > Magnoliopsida > Malpighiales > Linaceae > Linum > Linum usitatissimum. The sequence continues at coordinate 130,892 of JAUJYP020000444.1, read as the reverse complement.
TCCAGCTAGGTCAAGAGTGTATAAACCAAAATATAAAAGAGCGTATCGAAAAACACCAAGTACTTGAATAAAGATTCTTTTTCGATCCTAGTGTTTGAGATACAAGACGCATACATCAACTCTAATACCATGAAGAAGACGAACAAAAGAAATGGGGATGTTAGTCGAAGTTTTTGGTTCGAACAATTGGGCATGTCCATATAGAGTCATGGTATTTGGAATCGATAGGTTTGAGCAATCATGAAAATCCATGGTTACGAACACCTTATCCACCTTAATACTACTCAGAATTTTGATGTGGAACTCTTCAAACTAAATTATGAATATATTAGAGGATATCAAGCTTGTTTAAGAATGTAATATCTATCTATCTCGCTCTAACCTCAAACCTAGTGTTTTTGTAGGATTCTCGTGCACTCTCCGAGACTCTTTTGTGTGAAGATCCAACTAGGTCAAGAGTGTATAAACCAAAATATAAAAGAGCGTATCGAAAAACACCAAGTACTTGAATAAAGATTCTTTTTCGATCCTAGTGTTTGAGATACAAGACGCATACATCAACTCTAATACCATGAAGAAGACGAACAAAAGAAATGGGGATGTTAGTCGAAGTTTTTGGTTCGAACAATTGCGCATGTCCATATAGAGTCATGGTATTTGGAATCGATAGGTTTGAGCAATCATGAAAATCCATGGCTACGAAACGCCTTCTCCACCTCAAAACAACTCAGAATTTTGATGTTGAACTCTTCAAACTAAATTGTGAATAGATTAGAGGATATCAAGCTTGTTTAAGAATATAATATCTATCTCTCTCGCTCTAACCTCAAACCTAGTGTTTTTGTAGGATTCTCGTGCACTCTCCGAGATTCTTTTGTATGAAGATCCAGCTAGGTCAAGAGTGTATAAACCAAAATATAAAAGAGCGTATCGAAAAACACCAAGTACTTGAATAAAGATTCTTTTTCGATCCTAGTGTTTGAGATACAAGACGCATACATCAACTCTAATACCATGAAGAAGACGAACAAAAGAGATGGGGATTTTAGTCGAAGTTTTTGGTTTGAACAATTGGGCATGTCCATATAGAGTCATGGTATTTGGAATCGATAGGTTTGAGCAATCATGAAAATCCATGGTTACGAACACCTTATCCACCTTAATACTACTCAGAATTTTGATGTGGAACTCTTCAAACTAAATTATGAATATATTAGAGGATATCAAGCTTGTTTAAGAATGTAATATCTATCTATCTCGCTCTAACCTCAAACCTAGTGTTTTTGTAGGATTCTCGTGCACTCTCCGAGACTCTTTTGTGTGAAGATCCAACTAGGTCAAGAGTGTATAAACCAAAATATAAAAGAGCGTATCGAAAAACACCAAGTACTTGAATAAAGATTCTTTTTCGATCCTAGTGTTTGAGATACAAGACGCATACATCAACTCTAATACCATGAAGAAGACGAACAAAAGAAATGGGGATGTTAGTCGAAGTTTTTGGTTCGAACAATTGCGCATGTCCATATAGAGTCATGGTATTTGGAATCGATAGGTTTGAGCAATCATGAAAATCCATGGCTACGAACGCCTTCTCCACCTCAAAACAACTCGAAATTTTGATGTTGAACTCTTCAAACTAAATTGTGAATAGATTAGAGGATATCAAGCTTGTTTAAGAATATAATATCTATCTCTCTCGCTCTAACCTCAAACCTAGTGTTTTTGTAGGATTCCGTGCACTCTCCGAGATTCTTTTGTATGAAGATCCACTAGGTCAAGAGTGTATAAACCAAAATATAAAAGAGCGTATCGAAAAACACCAAGTACTTGAATAAAGATTCTTTTTCGATCCTAGTGTTTGAGATACAAGACGCATACATCAACTCTAATACCATGAAGAAGACGAACAAAAGAAATGGGGATGTTAGTCGAAGTTTTTGGTTCGAACAATTGGGCATGTCCATATAGAGTCATGGTATTTGGAATCGATAGGTTTGAGCAATCATGAAAATCCATGGTTACGTAACACCTTATCCACCTTAATACTACTCGGAATTTTGATGTGGAACTCTTCAAACTAAATTATGAATATATTAGAGGATATCAAGCTTGTTTAAGAATGTAATATCTATCTATCTCGCTCTAACCTCAAACCTAGTGTTTTTGTAGGATTCTCGTGCACTCTCCGAGACTCTTTTGTGTGAAGATCCAGCTAGGTCAAGAGTGTATAAACCAAAATATAAAAGAGCGTATCGAAAAACACCAAGTACTTGAATAAAGATTCTTTTTCGATCCTAGTGTTTGAGATACAAGACGCATACATCAACTCTAATACCATGAAGAAGACGAACAAAAGAAATGGGGATGTTAGTCGAAGTTTTTGGTTCGAACAATTGGGCATGTCCATATAGAGTCATGGTATTTGGAATCGATAGGTTTGAGCAATCATGAAAATCCATGGTTACGAACACCTTATCCACCTTAATACTACTCAGAATTTTGATGTGGAACTCTTCAAACTAAATTATGAACATATTAGAGGATATCAAGCTTGTTTAAGAATGTAATATCTATCTATCTCGCTCTAACCTCAAACCTAGTGTTTTTGTAGGATTATGTGCACTCTCCGAGACTCTTTTGTGTGAAGATCCAGCTAGGTCAAGAGTGTATAAACCAAAATATAAAAGAGCGTATCGAAAAACACCAAGTACTTGAATAAAGATTCTTTTTCGATCCTAGTGTTTGAGATACAAGACGCATACATCAACTCTAATACCATGAAGAAGACGAACAAAAGAAATGGGGATGTTAGTCGAAGTTTTTGGTTCGAACAATTGCGCATGTCCATATAGAGTCATGGTATTTGGAATCGATAGGTTTGAGCAATCATGAAAATCCATGGCTACAGAACGCCTTCTCCACCTCAAAACAACTCAGAATTTTGATGTTGAACTCTTCAAACTAAATTGTGAATAGATTAGAGGATATCAAGCTTGTTTAAGAATATAATATCTATCTCTCTCGCTCTAACCTCAAACCTAGTGTTTTTGTAGGATTCTCGTGCACTCTCCGAGATTCTTTTGTATGAAGATCCAGCTAGGTCAAGAGTGTATAAACCAAAATATAAAAGAGCGTATCGAAAAACACCAAGTACTTGAATAAAGATTCTTTTTCGATCCTAGTGTTTGAGATACAAGACGCATACATCAACTCTAATACCATGAAGAAGACGAACAAAAGAAATGGGGATGTTAGTCGAAGTTTTTGGTTCGAACAATTGGGCATGTCCATATAGAGTCATGGTATTTGGAATCGATAGGTTTGAGCAATCATGAAAATCCATGGCTACAGAACGCCTTCTCCACCTCAAAACAACTCAGAATTTTGATGTTGAACTCTTCAAACTAAATTGTGAATAGATTAGAGGATATCAAGCTTGTTTAAGAATATAATATCTATCTCTCTCGCTCTAACCTCAAACCTAGTGTTTTTGTAGGATTCTGTGCACTCTCCGAGATTCTTTTGTATGAAGATCCAGCTAGGTCAAGAGTGTATAAACCAAAATATAAAAGAGCGTATCGAAAAACACCAAGTACTTGAATAAAGATTCTTTTTCGATCCTAGTGTTTGAGATACAAGACGCATACATCAACTCTAATACCATGAAGAAGACGAACAAAAGAGATGGGGATTTTAGTCGAAGTTTTTGGTTCGAACAATTGGGCATGTCCATATAGAGTCATGGTATTTGGAATCGATAGGTTTGAGCAATCATGAAAATCCATGGTTACGAACACCTTATCCACCTTAATACTACTCAGAATTTTGATGTGGAACTCTTCAAACTAAATTATGAATATATTAGAGGATATCAAGCTTGTTTAAGAATGTAATATCTATCTATCTCGCTCTAACCTCAAACCTAGTGTTTTTGTAGGATTCCGTGCACTCTCCGAGACTCTTTTGTGTGAAGATCCAGCTAGGTCAAGAGTGTATAAACCAAAATATAAAAGAGCGTATCGAAAAACACCAAGTACTTGAATAAAGATTCTTTTTCGATCCTAGTGTTTGAGATACAAGACGCATACATCAACTCTAATACCATGAAGAAGACGAACAAAAGAAATGGGGATGTTAGTCGAAGTTTTTGGTTCGAACAATTGCGCATGTCCATATAGAGTCATGGTATTTGGAATCGATAGGTTTGAGCAATCATGAAAATCCATGGCTACGAACGCCTTCTCCACCTCAAAACAACTCGGAATTTTGATGTTGAACTCGTCAAACTAAATTGTGAATAGATTAGAGGATATCAAGCTTGTTTAAGAATATAATATCTATCTCTCTCGCTCTAACCTCAAACCTAGTGTTTTTGTAGGATTCGTGCACTCTCCGAGATTCTTTTGTATGAAGATCCAGCTAGGTCAAGAGTGTATAAACCAAAATATAAAAGAGCGTATCGAAAAACACCAAGTACTTGAATAAAGATTCTTTTTCGATCCTAGTGTTTGAGATACAAGACGCATACATCAACTCTAATACCATGAAGAAGACGAACAAAAGAGATGGGGATTTTAGTCGAAGTTTTTGGTTTGAACAATTGGGCATGTCCATATAGAGTCATGGTATTTGGAATCGATAGGTTTGAGCAATCATGAAAATCCATGGTTACGAACACCTTATCCACCTTAATACTACTCAGAATTTTGATGTGGAACTCTTCAAACTAAATTATGAATATATTAGAGGATATCAAGCTTGTTTAAGAATGTAATATCTATCTATCTCGCTCTAACCTCAAACCTAGTGTTTTTGTAGGATTACGTGCACTCTCCGAGACTCTTTTGTGTGAAGATCCAGCTAGGTCAAGAGTGTATAAACCAAAATATAAAAGAGCGTATCGAAAAACACCAAGTACTTGAATAAAGATTCTTTTTCGATCCTAGTGTTTGAGATACGAGACGCATACATCAACTCTAATACCATGAAGAAGACGAACAAAAGAAATGGGGCTGTTAGTCGAAGTTTTTGGTTCGAACAATTGGGCATGTCCATATAGAGTCATGGTATTTGGAATCGATAGGTTTGAGCAATCATGAAAATCCATGGTTACGGAACACCTTATCCACCTTAATACTACTCAGAATTTTGATGTGGAACTCTTCAAACTAAATTATGAATATATTAGAGGATATCAAGCTTGTTTAAGAATGTAATATCTATCTATCTCGCTCTAACCTCAAACCTAGTGTTTTTGTAGGATTCGTGCACTCTCCGAGACTCTTTTGTGTGAAGATCCAGCTAGGTCAAGAGTGTATAAACCAAAATATAAAAGAGCGTATCGAAAAACACCAAGTACTTGAATAAAGATTCTTTTTCGATCCTAGTGTTTGAGATACAAGACGCATACATCAACTCTAATACCATGAAGAAGACGAACAAAAGAAATGGGGATGTTAGTCGAAGTTTTTGGTTCGAACAATTGCGCATGTCCATATAGAGTCATGGTATTTGGAATCGATAGGTTTGAGCAATCATGAAAATCCATGGCTACAGAACGCCTTCTCCACCTCAAAACAACTCAGAATTTTGATGTTGAACTCTTCAAACTAAATTGTGAATAGATTAGAGGATATCAAGCTTGTTTAAGAATATAATATCTATCTCTCTCGCTCTAACCTCAAACCTAGTGTTTTTGTAGGATTCTGTGCACTCTCCGAGATTCTTTTGTATGAAGATCCAGCTAGGTCAAGAGTGTATAAACCAAAATATAAAAGAGCGTATCGAAAAACACCAAGTACTTGAATAAAGATTCTTTTTCGATCCTAGTGTTTGAGATACAAGACGCATACATCAACTCTAATACCATGAAGAAGACGAACAAAAGAGATGGGGATTTTAGTCGAAGTTTTTGGTTTGAACAATTGGGCATGTCCATATAGAGTCATGGTATTTGGAATCGATAGGTTTGAGCAATCATGAAAATCCATGGTTACGAACACCTTATCCACCTTAATACTACTCAGAATTTTGATGTGGAACTCTTCAAACTAAATTATGAATATATTAGAGGATATCAAGCTTGTTTAAGAATGTAATATCTATCTATCTCGCTCTAACCTCAAACCTAGTGTTTTTGTAGGATTCGTGCACTCTCCGAGACTCTTTTGTGTGAAGATCCAGCTAGGTCAAGAGTGTATAAACCAAAATATAAAAGAGCGTATCGAAAAACACCAAGTACTTGAATAAAGATTCTTTTTCGATCCTAGTGTTTGAGATACAAGACGCATACATCAACTCTAATACCATGAAGAAGACGAACAAAAGAAATGGGGATGTTAGTCGAAGTTTTTGGTTCGAACAATTGGGCATGTCCATATAGAGTCATGGTATTTGGAATCGATAGGTTTGAGCAATCATGAAAATCCATGGTTACGAACACCTTATCCACCTTAATACTACTCGGAATTTTGATGTGGAACTCTTCAAACTAAATTATGAATATATTAGAGGATATCAAGCTTGTTTAAGAATGTAATATCTATCTATCTCGCTCTAACCTCAAACCTAGTGTTTTTGTAGGATTCTCGTGCACTCTCCGAGACTCTTTTGTGTGAAGATCCAGCTAGGTCAAGAGTGTATAAACCAAAATATAAAAGAGCGTATCGAAAAACACCAAGTACTTGAATAAAGATTCTTTTTCGATCCTAGTGTTTGAGATACAAGACGCATACATCAACTCTAATACCATGAAGAAGACGAACAAAAGAAATGGGGATGTTAGTCGAAGTTTTTGGTTCGAACAATTGCGCATGTCCATATAGAGTCATGGTATTTGGAATCGATAGGTTTGAGCAATCATGAAAATCCATGGCTACGAACGCCTTCTCCACCTCAAAACAACTCGGAATTTTGATGTTGAACTCTTCAAACTAAATTGTGAATAGATTAGAGGATATCAAGCTTGTTTAAGAATATAATATCTATCTCTCTCGCTCTAACCTCAAACCTAGTGTTTTTGTAGGATTCTGTGCACTCTCCGAGATTCTTTTGTATGAAGATCCAGCTAGGTCAAGAGTGTATAAACCAAAATATAAAAGAGCGTATCGAAAAACACCAAGTACTTGAATAAAGATTCTTTTTCGATCCTAGTGTTTGAGATACAAGACGCATACATCAACTCTAATACCATGAAGAAGACGAACAAAAGAAATGGGGATTTTAGTCGAAGTTTTTGGTTCGAACAATTGGGCATGTCCATATAGAGTCATGGTATTTGGAATCGATAGGTTTGAGCAATCATGAAAATCCATGGTTACAAAACACCTTATCCACCTTAATACTACTCAGAATTTTGATGTGGAACTCTTCAAACTAAATTATGAATATATTAGAGGATATCAAGCTTGTTTAAGAATGTAATATCTATCTATCTCGCTCTAACCTCAAACCTAGTGTTTTTGTAGGATTCTGTGCACTCTCCGAGACTCTTTTGTGTGAAGATCCAGCTAGGTCAAGAGTGTATAAACCAAAATATAAAAGAGCGTATCGAAAAACACCAAGTACTTGAATAAAGATTCTTTTTCGATCCTAGTGTTTGAGATACAAGACGCATACATCAACTCTAATACCATGAAGAAGACGAACAAAAGAAATGGGGATGTTAGTCGAAGTTTTTGGTTCGAACAATTGCGCATGTCCATATAGAGTCATGGTATTTGGAATCGATAGGTTTGAGCAATCATGAAAATCCATGGCTACAGAACGCCTTCTCCACCTCAAAACAACTCAGAATTTTGATGTTAAACTCGTCAAACTAAATTGTGAATAGATTAGAGGATATCAAGCTTGTTTAAGAATATAATATCTATCTCTCTCGCTCTAACCTCAAACCTAGTGTTTTTGTAGGATTCTGTGCACTCTCCGAGATTCTTTTGTATGAAGATCCAGCTAGGTCAAGAGTGTATAAACCAAAATATAAAAGAGCGTATCGAAAAACACCAAGTACTTGAATAAAGATTCTTTTTCGATCCTAGTGTTTGAGATACAAGACGCATACATCAACTCTAATACCATGAAGAAGACGAACAAAAGAGATGGAGATTTTAGTCGATGTTTTTGGTTTGAACAATTGGGCATGTCCATATAGAGTCATGGTATTTGGAATCGATAGGTTTGAGCAATCATGAAAATCCATGGTTACAGAACACCTTATCCACCTTAATACTACTCGGAATTTTGATGTGGGACTCTTCAAACTAAATTATGAATATATTAGAGGATATCAAGCTTGTTTAAGAATGTAATATCTATCTATCTCGCTCTAACCTCAAACCTAGTGTTTTTGTAGGATTCTCGTGCACTCTCCGAGACTCTTTTGTGTGAAGATCCAGCTAGGTCAAGAGTGTATAAACCAAAATATAAAAGAGCGTATCGAAAAACACCAAGTACTTGAATAAAGATTCTTTTTCGATCCTAGTGTTTGAGATACGAGACGCATACATCAACTCTAATACCATGAAGAAGACGAACAGAAGATATGGGGCTGTTAGTTGAAGTTTTTGGTTCGAACAATTGGGCATGTCCATATAGAGTCATGGTATTTGGAATCGATAGGTTTGAGCAATCATGAAAATCCATGGTTACAGAACACCTTATCCACCTTAATACTACTCGGAATTTTGATGTGGAACTCTTCAAACTAAATTATGAATATATTAGAGGATATCAAGCTTGTTTAAGAATGTAATATCTATCTATCTCGCTCTAACCTCAAACCTAGTGTTTTTGTAGGATTCTGTGCACTCTCCGAGACTCTTTTGTGTGAAGATCCAGCTAGGTCAAGAGTGTATAAACCAAAATATAAAAGAGCGTATCGAAAAACACCAAGTACTTGAATAAAGATTCTTTTTCGATCCTAGTGTTTGAGATACAAGACGCATACATCAACTCTAATACCATGAAGAAGACGAACAAAAGAAATGGGGATGTTAGTCGAAGTTTTTGGTTCGAACAATTGCGCATGTCCATATAGAGTCATGGTATTTGGAATCGATAGGTTTGAGTAATCATGAAAATCCATGGCTACGTAACGCCTTCTCCACCTCAAAACAACTCGGAATTTTGATGTTGAACTCTTCAAACTAAATTGTGAATAGATTAGAGGATATCAAGCTTGTTTAAGAATATAATATCTATCTCTCTCGCTCTAACCTCAAACCTAGTGTTTTTGTAGGATTCGTGCACTCTCCGAGACTCTTTTGTATGAAGATCCAGCTAGGTCAAGAGTGTATAAACCAAAATATAAAAGAGCGTATCGAAAAACACCAAGTACTTGAATAAAGATTCTTTTTCGATCCTAGTGTTTGAGATACAAGACGCATACATCAACTCTAATACCATGAAGAAGACGAACAAAAGAAATGGGGATGTTAGTCGAAGTTTTTGGTTCGAACAATTGCGCATGTCCATATAGAGTCATGGTATTTGGAATCGATAGGTTTGAGCAATCATGAAAATCCATGGCTACAGAACGCCTTCTCCACCTCAAAACAACTCAGAATTTTGATGTTGAACTCTTCAAACTAAATTGTGAATAGATTAGAGGATATCAAGCTTGTTTAAGAATATAATATCTATCTCTCTCGCTCTAACCTCAAACCTAGTGTTTTTGTAGGATTCTGTGCACTCTCCGAGATTCTTTTGTATGAAGATCCAGCTAGGTCAAGAGTGTATAAACCAAAATATAAAAGAGCGTATCGAAAAACACCAAGTACTTGAATAAAGATTCTTTTTCGATCCTAGTGTTTGAGATACAAGACGCATACATCAACTCTAATACCATGAAGAAGACGAACAAAAGAGATGGGGATTTTAGTCGAAGTTTTTGGTTCGAACAATTGGGCATGTCCATATAGAGTCATGGTATTTGGAATCGATAGGTTTGAGCAATCATGAAAATCCATGGTTACAGAACACCTTATCCACCTTAATACTACTCAGAATTTTGATGTGGAACTCTTCAAACTAAATTATGAATATATTAGAGGATATCAAGCTTGTTTAAGAATGTAATATCTATCTATCTCGCTCTAACCTCAAACCTAGTGTTTTTGTAGGATTCTGTGCACTCTCCGAGACTCTTTTGTGTGAAGATCCAGCTAGGTCAAGAGTGTATAAACCAAAATATAAAAGAGCGTATCGAAAAACACCAAGTACTTGAATAAAGATTCTTTTTCGATCATAGTGTTTGAGATACAAGACGCATACATCAACTCTAATACCATGAAGAAGACGAACAAAAGAAATGGGGATGTTAGTCGAAGTTTTTGGTTCGAACAATTGGGCATGTCCATATAGAGTCATGGTATTTGGAATCGATAGGTTTGAGCAATCATGAAAATCCATGGTTACAGAACACCTTATCCACCTTAATACTACTCAGAATTTTGATGTGGAACTCTTCAAACTAAATTATGAATATATTAGAGGATATCAAGCTTGTTTAAGAATGTAATATCTATCTATCTCGCTCTAACCTCAAACCTAGTGTTTTTGTAGGATTCTGTGCACTCTCCGAGACTCTTTTGTGTGAAGATCCAGCTAGGTCAAGAGTGTATAAACCAAAATATAAAAGAGCGTATCGAAAAACACCAAGTACTTGAATAAAGATTCTTTTTCGATCATAGTGTTTGAGATAGAAGACGCATACATCAACTCTAATACCATGAAGAAGACGAACAAAAGAAATGGGGCTGTCAGTCGAAGTTTTTGGTTTGAACAATTGGGCATGTCCATATAGAGTCATGGTATTTGGAATCGATAGGTTTGAGCAATCATGAAAATCCATGGTTACAGAACACCTTATCCACCTTAATACTACTCAGAATTTTGATGTGGAACTCTTCAAACTAAATTATGAATATATTAGAGGATATCAAGCTTGTTTAAGAATGTAATATCTATCTATCTCGCTCTAACCTCAAACCTAGTGTTTTTGTAGGATTCTCGTGCACTCTCCGAGACTCTTTTGTGTGAAGATCCAATCTAGGTCAAGAGTGTATAAACCAAAATATAAAAGAGCGTATCGAAAAACACCAAGTACTTGAATAAAGATTCTTTTTCGATCCTAGTGTTTGAGATACAAGACGCATACATCAACTCTAATACCATGAAGAAGACGAACAAAAGAAATGGGGCTGTCAGTCGAAGTTTTTGGTTCGAACAATTGGGCATGTCCATATAGAGTCATGGTATTTGGAATCGATAGGTTTGAGCAATCATGAAAATCCATGGTTACAAAACACCTTATCCACCTTAATACTACTCAGAATTTTGATGTGGAACTCTTCAAACTAAATTATGAATATATTAGAGGATATCAAGCTTGTTTAAGAATGTAATATCTATCTATCTCGCTCTAACCTCAAACCTAGTGTTTTTGTAGGATTCTGTGCACTCTCCGAGACTCTTTTGTGTGAAGATCCTGCTAGGTCAAGAGTGTATAAACCAAAATATAAAAGAGCGTATCGAAAAACACCAAGTACTTGAATAAAGATTCTTTTTCGATCCTAGTGTTTGAGATACAAGACGCATACATCAACTCTAATACCATGAAGAAGACGAACAAAAGAAATGGGGATGTTAGTCGAAGTTTTTGGTTCGAACAATTGCGCATGTCCATATAGAGTCATGGTATTTTGAATCGATAGGTTTGAGCAATCATGAAAATCCATGGCTACAGAACGCCTTCTCCACCTCAAAACAACTCAGAATTTTGATGTTGAACTCTTCAAACTAAATTGTGAATAGATTATAGGATATCAAGCTTGTTAAAGAATATAATATCTATCTCTCTCGCTCTAACCTCAAACGTAGTGTTTTTGTAGCATTCTGTGCACTCTCCGAGATTCTTTTGTATGAAGATCCAGCTAGGTCAAGAGTGTATAAACCAAAATATAAAAGAGCGTATCGAAAAACACCAAGTACTTGAATAAAGATTCTTTTTCGATCCTAGTGTTTGAGATACAAGACGCATACATCAACTCTAATACCATGAAGAAGACAAACATAAGAGATGGGGATTTTAGTCGAAGTTTTTGGTTCGAACAATTGGGCATGTCCATATAGAGTCATGGTATTTGGAATCGATAGGTTTGAGCAATCATGAAAATCCATGGTTACAGAACACCTTATCCACCTGAATACTACTTAGAATTTTGATGTGGAACTCTTCAAACTAAATTATGAATATATTAGAGGATATCAAGCTTGTTTAAGAATGTAATATCTATCTATCTCGCTCTAACCTCAAACCTAGTGTTTTTGTAGGATTCTGTGCACTCTCCGAGACTCTTTTGTGTGAAGATCCAGCTAGGTCAAGAGTGTATAAACCAAAATATAAAAGAGCGTATCGAAAAACACCAAGTACTTGAATAAAGATTCTTTTTCGATCATAGTGTTTGAGATACAAGACGCATACATCAACTCTAATACCATGAAGAAGACGAACAAAAGAAATGGGGCTGTCAGTCGAAGTTTTTGGTTCGAACAATTGGGCATGTCCAAATAGAGTCATGGTATTTGGAATCGATAGGTTTGAGCAATCATGAAAATCCATGGTTACAGAACACCTTATCCACCTTAATACTACTCAGAATTTTGATGTGGAACTCTTCAAACTAAATTATGAATAGATTAGAGGATATCAAGCTTGTTTAAGAATGTAATATCTATCTATCTCGCTCTAACTTCAAACCTAGTGTTTTTGTAGGATTCTGTGCACTCTCCGAGACTCTTTTGTATGAAGATCCAGCTAGGTCAAGAGTGTATAAACCAAAATATAAAAGAGCGTATCGAAAAACACCAAGTACTTGAATAAAGATTCTTTTTCGATCCTAGTGTTTGAGATACAAGACGCATACATCAACACTAATACCATGAAGAAGACGAACAAAAGAAATGGGGATGTTAGTTGAAGTTTTTGGTTCGAACAATTGCGCATGTCCATATAGAGTCCTGGTATTTGGAATCGATAGGTTTGAGCAATCATGAAAATCCAGGGCTACAGAACGCCTTCTCCACCTCAAAACAATTCAGAATTTTGATGTTGAACTCTTCAAACTAAATTGTGAAAAGATTAGAGGATATCAAGCTTGTTTAAGAATATAATATCTATCTCTCTCGCTCTAACCTCAAACCTAGTATTTTTGTAGGATTCTGTGCACTCTCCGAGACTCTTTTGTGTGAAGATCCAGCTTGGTCAAGAGTGTATAAACTAAAATATAAAAGAGCGTATCGAAAAACACGAAGTACTTGAATAATGATTATTTTTCGATCCTATTGTTTTAGATACAAGACGCAGACATCAACTCGAATACCATGAACATGATGAACAAAAGAGATTAAGATGTTAGTAGAATTTTTTGGTTCGGACAATTGGACAGGTCTATATAGAGTCATGGTATTTGGAATCGATAGGTTTGAGCATTCATGAAAATCCATGGTTACAGAACGCCTTCTCCACCTCAAAACAACTCAAAATTTTAATGTTGAACTCTTCAAACTAAATTGTGAATAGATTAGAGGATATCAAGCTTGTTTAAGAATATAATATCTATCTCTCTCGCTCTAACCTCAAACCTAGTATTTTTGTAGGATTCTGTGCACTCTCCGAGACTCTTTTGTGTGAAGATCCAGCTTGGTCAAGACTGTATAAACTAAAATATAAAAGAGCGTATCGAAAAACACGAAGTACTTGAATAATGATTATTTTTCGATCCTATTGTTTTAGATACAAGACGCAGACATCAACTCGAATACCATGAACATAATGAACAAAAGAGATTAAGATGTTAGTAGAATTTTTTGGTTCGGACAATTGGACAGGTCTATATAGAGTCATGGTATTTGGAATCGATAGGTTTGAGCAATCATGAAAATCCATGGTTACAGAACACCTTCTCCACCTTAAAACTACTCAAAATTTTGATGTTGAACTCTTCAAACTAAATTGTGAATAGATTAGAGGATATCAAGCTTGTTTAAGAATGTAATATCTATCTCTCTCGCTCTAACCTCAAACCTAGTGTTTTTGTAGGATTCTGTGCACTCTCCGAGAAACTTTTGAGTGAAGATCCAGCTAGGTCAAGAGTGTATAAACAAAAATATAAAAGAGCGTATCGAAAAACACCAAGTACTTGAATAAAGATTCTTTTTCGATCCTAGTGTTTGAGATACAAGACGCATACATCAACTCTAATACCATGAAGAAGACGAACAAAAGAGATGGGGATCTAAGTCGAAATTTTTGGTTCGAACAATTGGGCATGTCCATATAGAGTCCTGGTATTTGGAATCGATAGGTTTGAGCAATCATGAAAATCCATGGTTACAGAACGCCTTCTCCACCTCAAAACAACTCACAATTTTAATGTTGAACTCTTCAAACTAAATTGTGAATAGATTAGAGGATATCAAGCTTGTTTAAGAATATAATATCTATCTCTCTCGCTCTAACCTCAAACCTAGTATTTTTGTAGGATTCTGTGCACTCTCCGAGACTCTTTTGTGTGAAGATCCAGCTTGGTCAAGACTGTATAAACTAAAATATAAAAGAGCGTATCGAAAAACACGAAGTACTTGAATAATGATTATTTTTCGATCCTATTGTTTTAGATACAAGACGCAGACATCAACTCGAATACCATGAACATGATGAACAAAAGAGATTAAGATGTTAGTAGAATTTTTTGGTTCGGACAATTGGACAGGTCTATATAGAGTCATGGTATTTGGAATCGATAGGTTTGAGCAATCATGAAAATCCATGGTTACAGAACACCTTCTCCACCTTAATACTACTCAGAATTTTGATGTTGAACTCTTCAAACTAAATGGTGAATATATTAGAGGATATCAAGCTTGTTTAAGAATGTAATATCTATCTGTCTCGCTCTAACCTCAAACCTAGTGTTTTTGTAGGATTCTGTGCACTCTCCGGGACTCTTTTGTGTGAAGATCCAGCTAGGTCAAGAGTGTATAAACCAAAATATAAAAGAGCGTATCGAAAAACACCAAGTACTTGAATAAAGATTATTTTTCGATCCTAGTGTTTGAGATACAAGACGCATACATCAACTCTAATACCATGAAGAAGACGAACAAAAGAGATGGGGATGTTAGTCGAAGTTTTTGGTTCGAACAATTGGGCATGTCCATATAGAGTCATGGTATTTGGAATCGATAGGTTTGAGCAATCATGAAAATCCATGGTTACGAACGCCTTCTCCAACTCAAAACAACTTAGAATTTTGATGTTGAACTCTTCAAACTAAATTGTGAATAGATTAAAGGATATCAAGCTTGTTTAAGAATATAATATCTATCTCTCTCGCTCTAACTTCAAACCTAGTGTTTTTGTAGGATTCTGTGCACTCTCCGAGATTCTTTTGTATGAAGATCCAGCTAGGTCAAGAGTGTATAAACCAAAATATAAAAGAGCGTCTCGAAAAACACCAAGTACTTGAATAAAGATTCTTTGTCCATCCTAGTGTTTGAGATACAAGACGCATACATAACCTTTAATACCATGAAGAAGACGAATAAAAGAGATGGGGATGTTAGTCGAAGTTTTTGGTTCGAACAATTGGACATGTCTATATAGAGTCATGGTATTTGGAAGTGATACTTTTGAGCAATTATGAAAATCCATATTTACGCAACACCTTCTCCACCTTAAACATACTCAGAATTTCGATGCTGAATTCTTCAAACTAAATGATGAAGTGATTAGAGTATATCAAACTTGTTTAAGAATGTAATATCTATCTCTCTCGCTCTAACCTCAAACCTAGAGTTTTTGTAGGATTCGTGCACTCTCCGAGACTCTTTTGTATGAAGATCAATCTAGGTCAAGAGTGTCTAAACCAAAATATAAAGGAGCGTATCGAAAAACACCAAGTAGTTGAATAAAGATTCTTTTTCGATCCTAGTGTTTGAGATACAAGACGCATACATCAACTCTAATACCATGAACATGATGAACAAAAGAGATTAAGATGTTAGTAGAATTTTTTGGTTCGGACAATTGGACAGGTCTATATAGAGTCATGGTATTTGGAATCGATAGGTTTGAGCAATCATGAAAATCCATGGTTACAGAACGCCTTCTCCACCTCAAAACAACACAAAATTTTAATGTTGAACTCTTCAAACTAAATTGTTAATAGATTAGAGGATATCAAGCTTGTTTAAGAATATAATATCTATCTCTCTCGCTCTAACCTCAAACCTAGTATTTTTGTAGGATTTTGTGCACTCTCCGAGACTCTTTTGTGTGAAGATCCAGCTTGGTCAAGAGTGTATAAACTAAAATATAAAAGAGCGTATCAAAAAACACGAAGTACTTGAATAATGATTATTTTTCGATCCTATTGTTTTAGATACAAGACGCAGACATCAACTCGAATACCATGAACATGATGAACAAAAGAGATTAAGATGTTAGTAGAATTTTTTGGTTCGGACAATTGGACAGGTCTATATAGAGTCATGGTATTTGGAATCGATAGGTTTGAGGAATCATGAAAATCCATGGTTACAGAACGCCTTCTCCACCTTAATACTACTCAGAATTTTGATGTTGAACTCTTCAAACTAAGTGGTGAATATATTAGAGGATATCAAGCTTGTTTAAGAATGTAATATCTATCTGTCTCGCTCTAACCTCAAACCTAGTGTTTTTGTAGGATTCTGTGCACTCTCCGGGACTCTTTTGTGTGAAGATCCAGCTAGGTCAAGAGTGTATAAACCAAAATATAAAAGAGCGTATCGAAAAACACCAAGTACTTGAATAAAGATTATTTTTCGATCCTAGTGTTTGAGATACAAGACGCATACATCAACTCTAATACCATGAAGAAGACGAACAAAAGAGATGGGGATGTTAGTCGAAGTTTTTGGTTCGAACAATTGGGCATGTCCATATAGAGTCATGGTATTTGGAATCGAAGGTTTGAGCAATATGAAAATCCATGGTAGAACTCTACTAACTTATCTCTCAAACTAAATTTAAATAATTCTTTAATAATCTTCTCTCCTCTCCTCTCTTTCTTCCTTTCCTCCCTTTTTTTTCTTTTTCTTTTTTTTTCTCTCTCCTCTCTCCCTTTTCTTCTTTTTTCCAATATCTTCAACACCAATAAAATCTTCATCCTATACAACATCATCCTTATCCAAAAACAAAAATAGTTTACAACTCAAATCATATTAATATATTAAATAAAAATCCATTACAACCCTTCTCCACTTAAACTCGAATTTTGATGTTGAACTCTTCAAACTAAGTGGTGAATATATTAGAGGATATCAAGCTTGTTTAAGAATGTAATATCTATCTGTCTCGCTCTAACCTCAAACCTAGTGTTTTTGTAGGATTCTGTGCACTCTCCGGGACTCTTTTGTGTGAAGATCCAGCTAGGTCAAGAGTGTATAAACCAAAATATAAAAGAGCGTATCGAAAAACACCAAGTACTTGAATAAAGATTCTTTTTCGATCCTAGTGTTTGAGATACAAGACGCATACATCAACTCTAATACCATGAAGAAGACGAACAAAAGAGATGGGGATGTTAGTCGAAGTTTTTGGTTCGAACAATTGGGCATGTCCATATAGAGTCATGGTATTTGGAATCGATAGGTTTGAGCAATTATGAAAATCCATGGTTACAGAACGCCTTCTCCAACTCAAAACAACTTAGAATTTTGATGTTGAACTCTTCAAACTAAATTGTGAATAGATTAAAGGATATCAAGCTTGTTTAAGAATATAATATCTATCTCTCTCGCTCTAACCTCAAACCTAGTGTTTTTGTAGGATTCTGTGCACTCTCCGAGATTCTTTTGTATGAAGATCCAGCTAGGTCAAGAGTGTATAAACCAAAATATAAAAGAGCGTCTCGAAAAACACCAAGTACTTGAATAAAGATTCTTTGTCCATCCTAGTGTTTGAGATACAAGACGCATACATAACCTTTAATACCATGAAGAAGACGAATAAAAGAGATGGGGATGTTAGTCGAAGTTTTTGGTTCGAACAATTGGACATGTCTATATAGAGTCATGGTATTTGGAAGTGATACTTTTGAGCAATTATGAAAATCCATATTTACGCAACGCCTTCTCCACCTTAAACATACTCAGAATTTCGATGTTGAATTCTTCAAACTAAATGATGAAGTGATTAGAGTATATCAAACTTGTTTAAGAATGTAATATCTATCTCTCTCGCTCTAACCTCAAACCTAGAGTTTTTGTAGGATTCTGTGCACTCTCCGAGACTCTTTTGTATGAAGATCAATCTAGGTCAAGAGTGTCTAAACCAAAATATAAAGGAGCGTATCGAAAAACACCAAGTAGTTGAATAAAGATTCTTTTTCGATCCTAGTGTTTGAGATACAAGACGCATACATCAACTCTAATACCATGAACATGATGAACAAAAGAGATTAAGATGTTAGTAGAATTTTTTGGTTCGAACAATTGGACATGTCTATATAGAGTCATGGTATTTGGAATCGATAGGTTTGAGCAATCATGAAAATCCATGGTTACGTAACGCCTTCTCCACCTCAAAACAACACAAAATTTTAATGTTGAACTCTTCAAACTAAATTGTGAATAGATTAGAGGATATCAAGCTTGTTTAAGAATATAATATCTATCTCTCTCGCTCTAACCTCAAACCTAGTGTTTTTGTAGGATTCTGTGCACTCTCCGAGACTCTTTTGTGTGAAGATCCAGCTAGGTCAAGAGTGTATAAACCAAAATATAAAAGAGCGTATCGAAAAACACGAAGTACTTGAATAATGATTCTTTTTCGATCCTATTGTTTTAGATACAAGACGCAGACATCAACTCGAATACCATGAACATGATGAACAAAAGAGATTGGGATGTTAGTAGAAGTTTTTGGTTCGGACAATTGGACATGTCTATATAGAGTCATGGTATTTGGAATCGATAGGTTTGAGGAATCATGAAAATCCATGGTTACGGAACACCTTCTCCACCTTAAAACTACTCAAAATTTTGATGTTGAACTCTTCAAACTAAATGGTGAATATATTAGAGGATATCAAGCTTGTTTAAGAATGTAATATCTATCTCTCTCGCTCTAACCTCAAACCTAGTGTTTTTGTAGGATTCTCGTGCACTCTCCGAGACTCTTTTGTGTGAAGATCCAGCTAGGTCAAGAGTGTATAAACCAAAATATAAAAGAGCGTATCGAAAAACACCAAGTACTTGAATAAAGATTCTTTTTCGATCCTAGTGTTTGAGATACAAGACGCATACATCAACTCTAATACCATGAAGAAGACGAACAAAAGAGATGGGGATGTTAGTCGAAGTTTTTGGTTCGAACAATTGGGCATGTCCATATAGAGTCATGGTATTTGGAATCGATAGGTTTGAGCAATTATGAAAATCCATGGTTACGAACGCCTTCTCCACCTCAAAACAACTCAAAATTTTGATGTTGAACTCTTCAAACTAAATTGTGAATAGATTAGAGGATATCAAGCTTGTTTAAGAATATAATATCTATCTCTCTCGCTCTAACCTCAAACCTAGTGTTTTTGTAGGATTCTGTGCACTCTCCGAGATTCTTTTGTATGAAGATCCAGCTAGGTCAAGAGTGTATAAACTAAAATATAAAAGAGCGTATCGAAAAACACCAAGTACTTGAATAAAGATTCTTTTTCGATCCTAGTGTTTGAGATACAAGACGCATACATCAACTCGAATACCATGAAGAAGACGAACAAAAGAGATGGAGATGTTAGTAGAAGTTTTTGGTTCGAACAATTGGACATGTCTATATAGAGTCATGGTATTTGGAATGATAGGTTTGAGCAATCATGAAAATCCATAGTTACGCAACACCTTCTCCACCTTAAAAATACTCAAAATTTCGATGTTGAACTCTTCAAACTAAATGGTGAAGTGATTAGAGGATATCAAACTTGTTTAAGAATGTAATATCTATCTCTCTCGCTCTAACCTCAAACCTAGTGTTTTTGTAGGATTCTCGTGCACTCTCCGAGACTCTTTTTGTATGAAGATCAATCTAGGTCAAGAGTGTATAAACCAAAATATAAAAGAGCGTATCGAAAAACACCAAGTACTTGAATAAAGATTCTTTTTCGATCCTAGTGTTTGAGATACAAGACGCATACATCAACTCTAATACCATGAAGAAGACGAACAAAAGAGATGGGGATCTAAGTCGAAGTTTTTGGTTCGAACAATTGGGCATGTCCATATAGAGTCATGGTATTTGGAATCGATAGGTTTGAGCAATCATGAAAATCCATGGTTACAGAACGCCTTCTCCACCTCAAAACAACTCAAAATTTTGATGTTGAACTCTTCAAACTAAATTGTGAATAGATTAGAGGATATCAAGCTTGTTTAAGAATATAATATCTATCTCTCTTGCTCTAACCTCAAACCTAGTATTTTTGTAGGATTCTGTGCACTCTCCGAGACTCTTTTGTGTGAAGATCCAGGTTGGTCAAGAGTGTATAAACTAAAATATAAAAGAGCGTATCGAAAAACACGAAGTACTTGAATAATGATTATTTTTCGATCCTATTGTTTTAGATACAAGACGCAGACATCAACTCGAATACCATGAACATGATGAACAAAAGAGATTAAGATGTTAGTAGAATTTTTTGGTTCGGACAATTGGACAGGTCTATATAGAGTCATGGTATTTGGAATCGATAGGTTTGAGCAATCATGAAAATCCATGGTTACAGAACACCTTCTCCACCTTAAAACTACTCAAAATTTTGATGTTGAACTCTTCAAACTAAATTGTGAATAGATTAGAGGATATCAAGCTTGTTTAAGAATGTAATATCTATCTCTCTCGCGCTAACCTCAAACCTAGTGTTTTTGTAGGATTCTGTGCACTCTCCGAGAAACTTTTGAGTGAAGATCCAGCTAGGTCAAGAGTGTATAAACAAAAATATAAAAGAGCGTATCGAAAAACACCAAGTACTTGAATAAAGATTCATTTTCGATCCTAGTGTTTGAGATACAAGACGCATACATCAACTCTAATACCATGAAGAAGACGAACAAAAGAGATGGGGATTTTAGTCGATGTTTTTGGTTTGAACAATT
Organism: Linum usitatissimum; assembly: GCA_030674075.2. Classification (NCBI taxonomy): domain Eukaryota; kingdom Viridiplantae; phylum Streptophyta; class Magnoliopsida; order Malpighiales; family Linaceae; genus Linum; species Linum usitatissimum. Next base: position 109,697 of record JAUJYP020000444.1, on the reverse strand, counting down.
GGGCATGTCCATATAGAGTCATGGTATTTGGAATCGATAGGTTTGAGCAATCATGAAAATCCATGGTTACAGAACACCTTATCCACCTTAATACTACTCAGAATTTTGATGTGGAACTCTTCAAACTAAATTATGAATATATTAGAGGATATCAAGCTTGTTTAAGAATGTAATATCTATCTATCTCGCTCTAACCTCAAACCTAGTGTTTTTGTAGGATTCCGTGCACTCTCCGAGACTCTTTTGTGTGAAGATCCAGCTAGGTCAAGAGTGTATAAACCAAAATATAAAAGAGCGTATCGAAAAACACCAAGTACTTGAATAAAGATTCTTTTTCGATCCTAGTGTTTGAGATACGAGACGCATACATCAACTCTAATACCATGAAGAAGACGAACAAAAGAAATGGGGATGTTAGTCGAAGTTTTTGGTTCGAACAATTGGGCATGTCCATATAGAGTCATGGTATTTGGAATCGATAGGTTTGAGCAATCATGAAAATCCATGGTTACGCAACACCTTATCCACCTTAATACTACTCGGAATTTTGATGTGGAACTCTTCAAACTAAATTATGAATATATTAGAGGATATCAAGCTTGTTTAAGAATGTAATATCTATCTATCTCGCTCTAACCTCAAACCTAGTGTTTTTGTAGGATTCTCGTGCACTCTCCGAGACTCTTTTGTGTGAAGATCCAGCTAGGTCAAGAGTGTATAAACCAAAATATAAAAGAGCGTATCGAAAAACACCAAGTACTTGAATAAAGATTCTTTTTCGATCCTAGTGTTTGAGATACAAGACGCATACATCAACTCTAATACCATGAAGAAGACGAACAAAAGAAATGGGGATGTTAGTCGAAGTTTTTGGTTCGAACAATTGCGCATGTCCATATAGAGTCATGGTATTTGGAATCGATAGGTTTGAGCAATCATGAAAATCCATGGCTACGAACGCCTTCTCCACCTCAAAACAACTCAGAATTTTGATGTTAAACTCTTCAAACTAAATTGTGAATAGATTAGAGGATATCAAGCTTGTTTAAGAATATAATATCTATCTCTCTCGCTCTAACCTCAAACCTAGTGTTTTTGTAGGATTCTCGTGCACTCTCCGAGATTCTTTTGTATGAAGATCCAGCTAGGTCAAGAGTGTATAAACCAAAATATAAAAGAGCGTATCGAAAAACACCAAGTACTTGAATAAAGATTCTTTTTCGATCCTAGTGTTTGAGATACAAGACGCATACATCAACTCTAATACCATGAAGAAGACGAACAAAAGAGATGGGGATTTTAGTCGAAGTTTTTGGTTCGAACAATTGGGCATGTCCATATAGAGTCATGGTATTTGGAATCGATAGGTTTGAGCAATCATGAAAATCCATGGTTACGGAACACCTTATCCACCTCAAAACTACTCAAATTTTGATGTGGAACTCTTCAAACTAAATTGTGAATAGATTAGAGGATATCAAGCTTGTTTAAGAATATAATATCTATCTATCTCGCTCTAACCTCAAACCTAGTGTTTTTGTAGGATTCCGTGCACTCTCCGAGATTCTTTTGTATGAAGATCCAGCTAGGTCAAGAGTGTATAAACCAAAATATAAAAGAGCGTATCGAAAAACACCAAGTACTTGAATAAAGATTCTTTTTCGATCCTAGTGTTTGAGATACAAGACGCATACATCAACTCTAATACCATGAAGAAGACGAACAAAAGAAATGGGGATGTTAGTCGAAGTTTTTGGTTTGAACAATTGGACATGTCCATATAGAGTCATGGTATTTGGAATCGATAGGTTTGAGCAATCATGAAAATCCATGGTTACGGAACGCCTTCTCCACCTTAAAACTACTCGAATTTTGATGTTGAACTCTTCAAACTAAATTATGAATAGATTAGAGGATATCAAGCTTGTTTAAGAATGTAATATCTATCTATCTCGCTCTAACCTCAAACCTAGTGTTTTTGTAGGATTAAGTGCACTCTCCGAGACTCTTTTGTGTGAAGATCCAGCTAGGTCAAGAGTGTATAAACCAAAATATAAAAGAGCGTATCGAAAAACACCAAGTACTTGAATAAAGATTCTTTTTCGATCCTAGTGTTTGAGATACAAGACGCATACATCAACTCTAATACCATGAAGAAGACGAACAAAAGAAATGGGGATGTTAGTCGAAGTTTTTGGTTCGAACAATTGGGCATGTCCATATAGAGTCATGGTATTTGGAATCGATAGGTTTGAGCAATCATGAAAATCCATGGTTACAGAACGCCTTCTCCACCTCAAAACAACTCAGAATTTTGATGTTGAACTCTTCAAACTAAATTGTGAATAGATTAGAGGATATCAAGCTTGTTTAAGAATATAATATCTATCTCTCTCGCTCTAACCTCAAACCTAGTGTTTTTGTAGGATTCTCGTGCACTCTCCGAGACTCTTTTGTGTGAAGATCCAGCTAGGTCAAGAGTGTATAAACCAAAATATAAAAGAGCGTATCGAAAAACACCAAGTACTTGAATAAAGATTCTTTTTCGATCCTACTGTTTGAGATACAAGACGCATACATCAACTCTAATACCATGAAGAAGACGAACAAAAGAGATGGGGATGTTAGTCGAAGTTTTTGGTTCGAACAATTGGACATGTCCATATAGAGTCATGGTATTTCGAATTGATAGGTTTGAGCAATCATGAAAATCCATGGTTACGGAACGCCTTCTCCACCTTAAAACTACTCAGAATTTTGATGTTGAACTCTTCAAACTAAATGGTGAAGAGATTAGAGTATATCAAACTTGTTTAAGAATGTAATATCTATCTCTCTCGCTCTAACCTCAAACCTAGTGTTTTTGTAGGATTCTGTGCACTCTCCGAGACTCTTTTGTATGAAGATCCAATCTAGGTCAAGAGTGTATAAACCAAAATATAAAAGAGCGTATCGAAAAACACCAAGTACTTGAATAAAGATTCTTTTTCGATCCTAGTGTTTGAGATACAAGACGCATACATCAACTCTAATACCATGAAGAAGACGAACAAAAGAAATGGGGATGTTAGTCGAAGTTTTTGGTTCGAACAATTGGGCATGTCCATATAGAGTCATGGAATTTGGAATCGATAGGTTTGATCAATCATTAAAATCCATGGTTACGAACGCCTTCTCCACCTCAAAACAACTCGGAATTTTGATGTTGAACTCTTCAAACTAAATTGTGAATAGATTAGAGGATATCAAGCTTGTTTAAGAATATAATTTCTATCTCTCTCGCTCTAACCTCAAACCTAGTGTTTTTGTAGGATTCGTGCACTCTCCGAGATTCTTTTGTATGAAGATCCAGCTAGGTCAAGAGTGTATAAACCAAAATATAAAAGAGCGTTATCGAAAACACCAAGTACTTGAATAAAGATTCTTTTTCGATCCTACTGTTTGAGATACAAGACGCATACATCAACTCTAATACCATGAAGAAGACGAACAAAAGAGATGGGGATGTTAGTCGAAGTTTTTGGTTCGAACAATTGGACATGTCTATATAGAGTCATGGTATTTCGAATTGATAGTTTTGAGAAATTATGAAAATCCATGGTTACGGAACACCTTCTCCACCTTAAAAATACTCGAATTTCGATGTTGAATTCTTCAAACTAAATGGTGAAGTGATTAGAGTATATCAAACTTGTTTAAGAATGTAATATCTATCTCTCTCGCTCTAACCTCAAACCTAGTGTTTTTGTAGGATTCTGTGCACTCTCCGAGACTCTTTTGTATGAAGATCAATCTAGGTCAAGAGTGTATAAACCAAAATATAAAGGAGCGTATCGAAAAACACAAAGTTCTTGAATAAAGATTCTTTTTCGATCCTAGTGTTTGAGATACAAGACGCATACATCAACTCTAATACCATGAAGAAGACGAACAAAAGACATGGGGATGTTAGTCGAAGTTTTTGGTTCGAACAATTGGGCATGTCCATATAGAGTCATGGTATTTGGAATCGATAGGTTTGAGCAATCATGAAAATCCATGGTTACGAACGCCTTCTCCACCTCAAAACAACTCGAATTTTGATGTTGAACTCTTCAAACTAAATTGTGAATAGATTAGAGGATATCAAGCTTGTTTAAGAATATAATTTCTATCTCTCTCGCTCTAACCTCAAACCTAGTGTTTTTGTAGGATTCTGTGCACTCTCCGAGATTCTTTTGTATGAAGATCCAGCTAGGTCAAGAGTGTATAAACCAAAATATAAAAGAGCGTATCGAAAAACACCAAGTACTTGAATAAAGATTCTTTTTCGATCCTAGTGTTTGAGATACAAGACGCATACATCAACTCTAATACCATGAAGAAGACGAACAAAAGAGATGGGGATGTTAGTCGAAGTTTTTGGTTCGAACAATTGGGCATGTCTATATAGAGTCATGGTATTTGGAATTGATAGGTTTGAGAAATCATGAAAATCCATGGTTACGAACACCTTCTCCACCTTAAAAATACTCAGAATTTTGATGTTGAACTCTTCAAACTAAATGGTGAAGTGATTAGAGGATATCAAGCTTGTTTAAGAATGTAATATCTATCTCTCTCGCTCTAACCTCAAACCTAGTGTTTTTGTAGGATTCCCTGTGCACTCTCCGAGACTCTTTTGTATGAAGATCAATCTAGGTCAAGAGTGTATAAACCAAAATATAAAAGAGCGTATCGAAAAACACCAAGTACTTGAATAAAGATTCTTTTTCGATCCTAGTGTTTGAGATACAAGACGCATACATCAACTCTAATACCATGAAGAAGACGAACAAAAGACATGGGGATGTTAGTCGAAGTTTTTGGTTCGAACAATTGGGCATGTCCATATAGAGTCATGGAATTTGGAATCGATAGGTTTGATCAATCATTAAAATCCATGGTTACGGACGCCTTCTCCACCTCAAAACAACTCAGAATTTTGATGTTGAACTCTTCATACTAAATTGTGAATAGATTAGAGGATATCAAGCTTGTTTAAGAATATAATTTTTATCTCTCTCGCTCTAACCTCAAACCTAGTGTTTTTGTAGGATTCGTGCACTCTCCGAGATTCTTTTGTATGAAGATCCAGCTAGGTCAAGAGTGTATAAACCAAAATATAAAAGAGCGTATCGAAAACACCAAGTACTTGAATAAAGATTCTTTTTCGATCCTACTGTTTGAGATACAAGACGCATACATCAACTCTAATACCATGAAGAAGACGAACAAAAGAGATGGGGATGTTAGTCGAAGTTTTTGGTTCGAACAATTGGACATGTCTATATAGAGTCATGGTATTTGGAATTGATAGTTTTGAGAAATTATGAAAATCCATGGTTACGGAACGCCTTCTCCAGCTTAAAAATACTCAGAATTTCGATGTTGAATTCTTCAAACTAAATGGTGAAGTGATTAGAGTATATCAAACTTGTTTAAGAATGTAATATCTATCTCTCTCGCTCTAACCTCAAACCTAGTGTTTTTGTAGGATTCTGTGCACTCTCCGAGACTCTTTTGTATGAAGATCAATCTAGGTCAAGAGTGTATAAACCAAAATATAAAGGAGCGTATCGAAAAACACAAAGTTCTTGAATAAAGATTCTTTTTCGATCCTAGTGTTTGAGATACAAGACGCATACATCAACTCTAATAGCATGAAGAAGACGAACAAAAGACATGGGGATGTTAGTCGAAGTTTTTGGTTCGAACAATTGGGCATGTCCATATAGAGTCATGGAATTTGGAATCGATAGGTTTGATCAATCATTAAAATCCATGGTTACAGGACGCCTTCTCCACCTCAAAACAACTCAGAATTTTGATGTTGAACTCTTCATACTAAATTGTGAATAGATTAGAGGATATCAAGCTAGTTTAAGAATATAATTTCTATCTCTCTCCCTCTAACCTCAAACCTAGTGTTTTTGTAGGATTCTGTGCACTCTCCGAGATTCTTTTGTATGAAGATCCAGCTAGGTCAAGAGTGTATAAACCAAAATATAAAAGAGCCTTATCGAAAACACCAAGTACTTGAATAAAGATTCTTTTTCGATCCTAGTGTTTGAGATACAAGACGCATACATCAACTCTAATACCATGAAGAAGACGAACAAAAGAGATGGGGATGTTAGTCGAAGTTTTTGGTTCGAACAATTGGGCATGCCCATATAGAGTCATGGTATTTGGAATCGATAGGTTTGAGCAATCATGAAAATCCATGGTTACGTAACGCCTTCTCCAACTCAAAACAACTTAGAATTTTGATGTTGAACTCTTCAAACTAAATTGTGAATAGATTAAAGGTTATCAAGCTTGTTTAAGAATATAATATCTATCTCTCTCGCTCTAACCTCAAACCTAGTGTTTTAGTAGGATTCTGTGCACTCTCCGAGATTCTTTTGTATGAAGATCCAGCTAGGTCAAGAGTGTATAAACCAAAATATAAAAGAGCGTCTTGAAAAACACCAAGTACTTGAATAAAGATTCTTTGTCCATCCTAGTGTTTGAGATACAAGACGCATACATAACCTTTAATACCATGAAGAAGACGAATAAAAGAGATGGGGATGTTAGTCGAAGTTTTTGGTTCGAACAATTGGACATGTCTATATAGAGTCATGGTATTTGGAAGTGATACTTTTGAGCAATTATGAAAATCCATATTTACGCAACGCCTTCTCCACCTTAAACATACTCAGAATTTTGATGTTGAATTCTTCAAACTAAATGATGAAGTGATTAGAGGATATCAAGCTAGTTTAAGAATATAATTTTTATCTCTCTCCCTCTAACCTCAAACCTAGTGTTTTTGTAGGATTCTGTGCACTCTCCGAGATTCTTTTGTATGAAGATCCAGCTAGGTCAAGAGTGTATAAACCAAAATATAAAAGAGCCTTATCGAAAACACCAAGTACTTGAATAAAGATTCTTTTTCGATCCTAGTGTTTGAGATACAAGACGCATACATCAACTCTAATACCATGAAGAAGACGAACAAAAGAGATGGGGATGTTAGTCGAAGTTTTTGGTTCGAACAATTGGGCATGCCCATATAGAGTCATGGTATTTGGAATCGATAGGTTTGAGCAATCATGAAAATCCATGGTTACAGAACGCCTTCTCCAACTCAAAACAACTTAGAATTTTGATGTTGAACTCTTCAAACTAAATTGTGAATAGATTAAAGGTTATCAAGCTTGTTTAAGAATATAATATCTATCTCTCTCGCTCTAACCTCAAACCTAGTGTTTTAGTAGGATTCGTGCACTCTCCGAGATTCTTTTGTATGAAGATCCAGCTAGGTCAAGAGTGTATAAACCAAAATATAAAAGAGCGTCTTGAAAAACACCAAGTACTTGAATAAAGATTCTTTGTCCATCCTAGTGTTTGAGATACAAGACGCATACATAACCTTTAATACCATGAAGAAGACGAATAAAAGAGATGGGGATGTTAGTCGAAGTTTTTGGTTCGAACAATTGGACATGTCTATATAGAGTCATGGTATTTGGAAGTGATACTTTTGAGCAATTATGAAAATCCATATTTACGCAACGCCTTCTCCACCTTAAACATACTCAGAATTTCGATGTTGAATTCTTCAAACTAAATGATGAAGTGATTAGAGTATATCAAACTTGTTTAAGAATGTAATATCTATCTCGCTCGCTCTAACCTCAAACCTAGAGTTTTTGTAGGATTCTGTGCACTCTCCGAGACTCTTTTGTATGAAGATCAATCTAGGTCAAGAGTGTCTAAACCAAAATATAAAGGAGCGTATCGAAAAACACCAAGTAGTTGAATAAAGATTCTTTTTCGATCCTAGTGTTTGAGATACAAGACGCATACATCAACTCTAATACCATGAAGAAGAAGAACAAAAGAGATAAGGATTTTAGTCGAAGTTTTTGGTTCGAACAATTGGGCATGTCCATATAGAGTCATGATATTTGGAATCGATAGGTTTGAGCAATCATGAAAATCCATGGTTACGAAACGCCTTCTCCACCTCAAAACAACTTAGAATTTTGATGTTGAACTCTTCAAACTAAATTGTGAATAGATTAGAGGATATCAAGCTTGTTTAAGAATGTAATATCTATCTCTCTCGCTCTAACCTCAAACCTAGTGTTTTTGTAGGATTCTGTGCACTCTCGGAGACTCATTTGTGTGAAGATCCAGCTAGGTCAAGAGTGTATAAACCAAAATATAAAAGAGCGTATCGAAAAACACCAAGTACTTGAATAAAGATTCTTTTTCGATCCTAGTGTTTGAGATACAAGACGCATACATCAACTCTAATACCATAAAGAAGACGAACAAAAGAAATGGGGATGTTAGTCGAAGTTTTTGGTTCGAACAATTGGGCATGTCCATATAGAGTCATGGTATTTGGAATCGATAGGTTTGAGCAATCATGAAAATCCATGGTTACAGAACGCCTTCTCCACCTCAAAACAACTCGAAATTTTGATGTTGAACTCTTCAAACTAAATTGTGAATAGATTAGAGGATATCAAGCTTGTTTAAGAATATAATATCTATCTCTCTCGCTCTAACCTCAAACCTAGTGTTTTTGTAGGATTCTGTGCACTCTCCGAGATTCTTTTGTATGAAGATCCAGCTAGGTCAAGAGTGTATAAACCAAAATATAAAAGAGCGTATCGAAAAACACCAAGTACTTGAATAAAGATTCTTTTTCGATCCTAGTGTTTGAGATACAAGACGCATACATCAACTCTAATACCATGAAGAAGACGAACAAAAGAAATGGGGATGTTAGTCGAAGTTTTTGGTTCGAACAATTGGGCATGTCCATATAGAGTCATGGTATTTGGAATCGATAGGTTTGAGCAATCATGAAAATCCATGGTTACAGAACGCCTTCTCCACCTCAAAACAACTCAGAATTTTGATGTTGAACTCTTCAAACTAAATTGTGAATAGATTAGAGGATATCAAGCTTGTTTAAGAATATAATATCTATCTCTCTCGCTCTAACCTCCAACCTAGTGTTTTTGTAGGATTCTGTGCACTCTCCGAGATTCTTTTGTATGAAGATCCAACTAGGTCAAGAGTGTATAAACCAAAATATAAAAGAGCGTATCGAAAAACACCAAGTACTTGAATAAAGATTCTTTGTCCATCCTAGTGTTTGAGATACAAGACGCATACATCAACTCTAATACCATGAAGAAGACGAATGAAAGAGATGGGGATGTTAGTCGAAGTCTTTGGTTCGAACAATTGGACATGTCCATATAGAGTCATGGAATTTGGAATCGATAGGTTTGATCAATCATTAAAATCCATGGTTACAGGACGCCTTCTCCACCTCAAAACAACTCAGAATTTTGATGTTGAACTCTTCATACTAAATTGTGAATAGATTAGAGGATATCAAGCTTGTTTAAGAATATAATTTTTATCTCTCTCGCTCTAACCTCAAACCTAGTGTTTTTGTAGGATTCCGTGCACTCTCCGAGATTCTTTTGTATGAAGATCCAGCTAGGTCAAGAGTGTATAAACCAAAATATAAAAGAGCGTATCGAAAACACCAAGTACTTGAATAAAGATTCTTTTTCGATCCTACTGTTTGAGATACAAGACGCATACATCAACTCTAATACCATGAAGAAGACGAACAAAAGAGATGGGGATGTTAGTCGAAGTTTTTGGTTCGAACAATTGGACATGTCTATATAGAGTCATGGTATTTCGAATTGATAGTTTTGAGAAATTATGAAAATCCATGGTTACGGAACGCCTTCTCCACCTTAAAAATACTCGGAATTTCGATGTTGAATTCTTCAAACTAAATGGTGAAGTGATTAGAGTATATCAAACTTGTTTAAGAATGTAATATCTATCTCTCTCGCTCTAACCTCAAACCTAGTGTTTTTGTAGGATTCCGTGCACTCTCCGAGACTCTTTTGTATGAAGATCAATCTAGGTCAACAGTGTATAAACCAAAATATAAAGGAGCGTATCGAAAAACACAAAGTTCTTGAATAAAGATTCTTTTTCGATCCTAGTGTTTGAGATACAAGACGCATACATCAACTCTAATAGCATGAAGAAGACGAACAAAAGACATGGGGATGTTAGTCGAAGTTTTTGGTTCGAACAATTGGGCATGTCCATATAGAGTCATGGAATTTGGAATCGATAGGTTTGATCAATCATTAAAATCCATGGTTACGGGACGCCTTCTCCACCTCAAAACAACTCAGAATTTTGATGTTGAACTCTTCAAACTAAATTGTGAATAGATTAGAGGATATCAAGCTAGTTTAAGAATATAATTTCTATCTCTCTCCCTCTAACCTCAAACCTAGTGTTTTTGTAGGATTCGTGCACTCTCCGAGATTCTTTTGTATGAAGATCCAGCTAGGTCAAGAGTGTATAAACCAAAATATAAAAGAGCCTATCGAAAAACACCAAGTACTTGAATAAAGATTCTTTTTCGATCCTAGTGTTTGAGATACAAGACGCATACATCAACTCTAATACCATGAAGAAGACGAACAAAAGAGATGGGGATGTTAGTCGAAGTTTTTGGTTCGAACAATTGGGCATGTCCATATAGAGTCATGGTATTTGGAATCGATAGGTTTGAGCAATCATGAAAATCCATGGTTACGAACGCCTTCTCCACCTCAAAACAACTTAGAATTTTGATGTTGAACTCTTCAAACTAAATTGTGAATAGATTAAAGGTTATCAAGCTTGTTTAAGAATATAATATCTATCTCTCTCGCTCTAACCTCAAACCTAGTGTTTTAGTAGGATTCGTGCACTCTCCGAGATTCTTTTGTATGAAGATCCAGCTAGGTCAAGAGTGTATAAACCAAAATATAAAAGAGCGTCTTGAAAAACACCAAGTACTTGAATAAAGATTCTTTGTCCATCCTAGTGTTTGAGATACAAGACGCATACATAACCTTTAATACCATGAAGAAGACGAATAAAAGAGATGGGGATGTTAGTCGAAGTTTTTGGTTCGAACAATTGGACATGTCTATATAGAGTCATGGTATTTGGAATTGATACTTTTGAGCAATTATGAAAATCCATATTTACGCAACGCCTTCTCCACCTTAAAAATACTCAGAATTTTGATGTTGAATTCTTCAAACTAAATGGTGAAGTGATTAGAGGATATCAAGCTTGTTTAAGAATATAATTTTTATCTCTCTCGCTCTAACCTCAAACCTAGTGTTTTTGTAGGATTCTGTGCACTCTCCGAGATTCTTTTGTATGAAGATCCAGCTAGGTCAAGAGTGTATAAACCAAAATATAAAAGAGCCTATCGAAAAACACCAAGTACTTGAATAAAGATTCTTTTTCGATCCTAGTGTTTGAGATACAAGACGCATACATCAACTCTAATACCATGAAGAAGACGAACAAAAGAGATGGGGATGTTAGTCGAAGTTTTTGGTTCGAACAATTGGGCATGCCCATATAGAGTCATGGTATTTGGAATCGATAGGTTTGAGCAATCATGAAAATCCATGGTTACGAACGCCTTCTCCAACTCAAAACAACTTAGAATTTTGATGTTGAACTCTTCAAACTAAATTGTGAATAGATTAAAGGTTATCAAGCTTGTTTAAGAATATAATATCTATCTCTCTCGCTCTAACCTCAAACCTAGTGTTTTAGTAGGATTCGTGCACTCTCCGAGATTCTTTTGTATGAAGATCCAGCTAGGTCAAGAGTGTATAAACCAAAATATAAAAGAGCGTCTTGAAAAACACCAAGTACTTGAATAAAGATTCTTTGTCCATCCTAGTGTTTGAGATACAAGACGCATACATAAACTTTAATACCATGAAGAAGACGAATAAAAGAGATGGGGATGTTAGTCGAAGTTTTTGGTTCGAACAATTGGACATGTCTATATAGAGTCATGGTATTTGGAAGTGATACTTTTGAGCAATTATGAAAATCCATATTTACGCAACGCCTTCTCCACCTTAAACATACTCAGAATTTCGATGTTGAATTCTTCAAACTAAATGATGAAGTGATTAGAGTATATCAAACTTGTTTAAGAATGTAATATCTATCTCGCTCGCTCTAACCTCAAACCTAGAGTTTTTGTAGGATTCAGTGCACTCTCCGAGACTCTTTTGTATGAAGATCAATCTAGGTCAAGAGTGTCTAAACCAAAATATAAAGGAGCGTATCGAAAAACACCAAGTAGTTGAATAAAGATTCTTTTTCGATCCTAGTGTTTGAGATACAAGACGCATACATCAACTCTAATACCATGAAGAAGAAGAACAAAAGAGATAAGGATTTTAGTCGAAGTTTTTGGTTCGAACAATTGGGCATGTCCATATAGAGTCATGATATTTGGAATCGATAGGTTTGAGCAATCATGAAAATCCATGGTTACAGAACGCCTTCTCCACCTCAAAACAACTTAGAATTTTGATGTTGAACTCTTCAAACTAAATTGTGAATAGATTAGAGGATATCAAGCTTGTTTAAGAATGTAATATCTATCTCTCTCGCTCTAACCTCAAACCTAGTGTTTTTGTAGGATTCGTGCACTCTCGGAGACTCATTTGTGTGAAGATCCAGCTAGGTCAAGAGTGTATAAACCAAAATATAAAAGAGCGTATCGAAAAACACCAAGTACTTGAATAAAGATTCTTTTTCGATCCTAGTGTTTGAGATACAAGACGCATACATCAACTCTAATACCATAAAGAAGACGAACAAAAGAAATGGGGATGTTAGTCGAAGTTTTTGGTTCGAACAATTGGGCATGTCCATATAGAGTCATGGTATTTGGAATCGATAGGTTTGAGCAATCATGAAAATCCATGGTTACAGAACGCCTTCTCCACCTCAAAACAACTCAGAATTTTGATGTTGAACTCTTCAAACTAAATTGTGAATAGATTAGAGGATATCAAGCTTGTTTAAGAATATAATATCTATCTCTCTCGCTCTAACCTCAAACCTAGTGTTTTTGTAGGATTCCGTGCACTCTCCGAGATTCTTTTGTATGAAGATCCAGCTAGGTCAAGAGTGTATAAACCAAAATATAAAAGAGCGTATCGAAAAACACCAAGTACTTGAATAAAGATTCTTTTTCGATCCTAGTGTTTGAGATACAAGACGCATACATCAACTCTAATACCATGAAGAAGACGAACAAAAGAAATGGGGATGTTAGTCGAAGTTTTTGGTTCGAACAATTGGGCATGTCCATATAGAGTCATGGTATTTGGAATCGATAGGTTTGAGCAATCATGAAAATCCATGGTTACGAACGCCTTCTCCACCTCAAAACAACTCGGAATTTTGATGTTGAACTCTTCAAACTAAATTGTGAATAGATTAGAGGATATCAAGCTTGTTTAAGAATATAATATCTATCTCTCTCGCTCTAACCTCCAACCTAGTGTTTTTGTAGGATTCCGTGCACTCTCCGAGATTCTTTTGTATGAAGATCCAACTAGGTCAAGAGTGTATAAACCAAAATATAAAAGAGCGTATCGAAAAACACCAAGTACTTGAATAAAGATTCTTTGTCCATCCTAGTGTTTGAGATACAAGACGCATACATCAACTCTAATACCATGAAGAAGACGAATGAAAGAGATGGGGATGTTAGTCGAAGTCTTTGGTTCGAACAATTGGACATGTCCATATAGAGTCATGGAATTTGGAATCGATAGGTTTGATCAATCATTAAAATCCATGGTTACAGGACGCCTTCTCCACCTCAAAACAACTCAGAATTTTGATGTTGAACTCTTCATACTAAATTGTGAATAGATTAGAGGATATCAAGCTTGTTTAAGAATATAATTTTTATCTCTCTCGCTCTAACCTCAAACCTAGTGTTTTTGTAGGATTCCGTGCACTCTCCGAGATTCTTTTGTATGAAGATCCAGCTAGGTCAAGAGTGTATAAACCAAAATATAAAAGAGCGTATCGAAAACACCAAGTACTTGAATAAAGATTCTTTTTCGATCCTATTGTTTGAGATACAAGACGCATACATCAACTCTAATACCATGAAGAAGACGAACAAAAGAGATGGGGATGTTAGTCGAAGTTTTTGGTTCGAACAATTGGACATGTCTATATAGAGTCATGGTATTTCGAATTGATAGTTTTGAGAAATTATGAAAATCCATGGTTACGGAACGCCTTCTCCAGCTTAAAAATACTCAGAATTTCGATGTTGAATTCTTCAAACTAAATGGTGAAGTGATTAGAGTATATCAAACTTGTTTAAGAATGTAATATCTATCTCTCTCGCTCTAACCTCAAACCTAGTGTTTTTGTAGGATTCTGTGGACTCTCCGAGACTCTTTTGTATGAAGATCCAGCTAGGTCAAGAGTGTATAAACCAAAATATAAAAGAGCGTATCGAAAAACACCAAGTACTTGAATAAAGATTCTTTTTCCATCCTAGTGTTTGAGATACAAGACGCATACATCAACTCTAATACCATGAAGAAGACGAACAAAAGAAATGGGGATGTTAGTCGAAGTTTTTGGTTCGAACAATTGGGCATGTCCATATAGAGTCATGGTATTTGGAATCGATAGGTTTGAGCAATCATGAAAATCCATGGTTACGAACGCCTTCTCCACCTCAAAACAACTCGGAATTTTGATGTTGAACTCTTCAAAATAAATTGTGAATAGATTAGAGGATATCAAGCTTGTTTAAGAATATAATATCTATCTCTCTCGCTCTAACCTCCAACCTAGTGTTTTTGTAGGATTCTCGTGCACTCTCCGAGATTCTTTTGTATGAAGATCCAGCTAGGTCAAGAGTGTATAAACCAAAATATAAAAGAGCGTATCGAAAAACACCAAGTACTTGAATAAAGATGCTTTGTCCATCCTAGTGTTTGAGATACAAGACGCATACATCAACTCTAATACCATGAAGAAGACGAAGAAAAGAGATGGGGATGTTAGTCGAAGTTTTTGAATCGAACAATTGGACATGTCCATATAGAGTCATGGAATTTGGAATCGATAGGTTTGATCAATCATTAAAATCCATGGTTACATGACGCCTTCTCCACCTCAAAACAACTCAGAATTTTGATGTTGAACTCTTCATACTAAATTGTGAATAGATTAGAGGATATCAAGCTTGTTTAAGAATATAATTTTTATCTCTCTCGCTCTAACCTCAAACCTAGTGTTTTTGTAGGATTCTCGTGCACTCTCCGAGATTCTTTTGTATGAAGATCCAGCTAGGTCAAGAGTGTATAAACCAAAATATAAAAGAGCGTATCGAAAACACCAAGTACTTGAATAAAGATTCTTTTTCGATCCTACTGTTTGAGATACAAGACGCATACATCAACTCTAATACCATGAAGAAGACGAACAAAAGAGATGGGGATGTTAGTCGAAGTTTGTGGTTCGAACAATTGGACATGTCTATATAGAGTCATGGTATTTCGAATTGATAGTTTTGAGAAATTATGAAAATCCATGGTTACGGAACGCCTTCTCCAGCTTAAAAATACTCGGAATTTCGATGTTGAATTCTTCAAACTAAATGGTGAAGTGATTAGAGTATATCAAACTTGTTTAAGAATGTAATATCTATCTCTCTCGCTCTAACCTCAAACCTAGTGTTTTTGTAGGATTCTCGTGGACTCTCCGAGACTCTTTTGTATGAAGATCCAGCTAGGTCAAGAGTGTATAAACCAAAATATAAAAGAGCGTATCGAAAAACACCAAGTACTTGAATAAAGATTCTTTTTCGATCCTAGTGTTTGAGATACAAGACGCATACATCAACTCTAATACCATGAAGAAGACGAACAAAAGAAATGGGGATGTTAGTCGAAGTTTTTGGTTCGAACAATTGGGCATGTCCATATAGAGTCATGGTATTTGGAATCGATAGGTTTGAGCAATCATGAAAATCCATGGTTACAGAACGCCTTCTCCACCTCAAAACAACTCAGAATTTTGATGTTGAACTCTTCAAAATAAATTGTGAATAGATTAGAGGATATCAAGCTTGTTTAAGAATATAATATCTATCTCTCTCGCTCTAACCTCCAACCTAGTGTTTTTGTAGGATTCTGTGGACTCTCCGAGACTCTTTTGTATGAAGATCCAGCTAGGTCAAGAGTGTATAAACCAAAATATAAAAGAGCGTATCGAAAAACACCAAGTACTTGAATAAAGATTCTTTTTCGATCCTAGTGTTTGAGATACAAGACGCATACATCAACTCTAATACCATGAAGAAGACGAACAAAAGAAATGGGGATGTTAGTCGAAGTTTTTGGTTCGAACAATTGGGCATGTCCATATAGAGTCATGGTATTTGGAATCGATAGGTTTGAGCAATCATGAAAATCCATGGTTACAGAACGCCTTCTCCACCTCAAAACAACTCAGAATTTTGATGTTGAACTCTTCAAAATAAATTGTGAATAGATTAGAGGATATCAAGCTTGTTTAAGAATATAATATCTATCTCTCTCGCTCTAACCTCCAACCTAGTGTTTTTGTAGGATTCGTGCACTCTCCGAGATTCTTTTGTATGAAGATCCAGCTAGGTCAAGAGTGTATAAACCAAAATATAAAAGAGCGTATCGAAAAACACCAAGTACTTGAATAAAGATTCTTTGTCCATCCTAGTGTTTGAGATACAAGACGCATACATCAACTCTAATACCATGAAGAAGACGAAGAAAAGAGATGGGGATGTTAGTCGAAGTTTTTGGTTCGAACAATTGGACATATCCATATAGAGTCATGGAATTTGGAATCGATAGGTTTGAGCAATCATGAAAATCCATGGTTACAGAACGCCTTCTCCACCTCAAAACAACTCAGAATTTTGATGTTGAACTCTTCAAACTAAATAGTGAATAGATTAGAGGATATCAAGCTTGTTTAAGAATATAATATCTATCTCTCTCGCTCTAACCTCCAACCTAGTGTTTTTGTAGGATTCTGTGCACTCTCCGAGATTCTTTTGTATGAAGATCCAGCTAGGTCAAGAGTGTATAAACCAAAATATAAAAGAGCGTATCGAAAAACACCAAGTACTTGAATAAAGATTCTTTGTCCATCCTAGTGTTTGAGATACAAGACGCATACATCAACTCTAATACCATGAAGAAGACGAATGAAAGAGATGGGGATGTTAGTCGAAGTCTTTGGTTCGAACAATTGGACATGTCCATATAGAGTCATGGAATTTGGAATCGATAGGTTTGATCAATCATTAAAATCCATGGTTACAGGACGCCTTCTCCACCTCAAAACAACTCAGAATTTTGATGTTGAACTCTTCATACTAAATTGTGAATAGATTAGAGGATATCAAGCTTGTTTAAGAATATAATTTTTATCTCTCTCGCTCTAACCTCAAACCTAGTGTTTTTGTAGGATTCTCGTGCACTCTCCGAGATTCTTTTGTATGAAGATCCAGCTAGGTCAAGAGTGTATAAACCAAAATATAAAAGAGCGTATCGAAAACACCAAGTACTTGAATAAAGATTCTTTTTCGATCCTATTGTTTGAGATACAAGACGCATACATCAACTCTAATACCATGAAGAAGACGAACAAAAGAGATGGGGATGTTAGTCGAAGTTTTTGGTTCGAACAATTGGACATGTCTATATAGAGTCATGGTATTTCGAATTGATAGTTTTGAGAAATTAAGAAAATCCATGGTTACGGAACGCCTTCTCCAGCTTAAAAATACTCAGAATTTCGATGTTGAATTCTTCAAACTAAATGGTGAAGTGATTAGAGTATATCAAACTTGTTTAAGAATGTAATATCTATCTCTCTCGCTCTAACCTCAAACCTAGTGTTTTTGTAGGATTCTCGTGGACTCTCCGAGACTCTTTTGTATGAAGATCCAGCTAGGTCAAGAGTGTATAAACCAAAATATAAAAGAGCGTATCGAAAAACACCAAGTACTTGAATAAAGATTCTTTTTCCATCCTAGTGTTTGAGATACAAGACGCATACATCAACTCTAATACCATGAAGAAGACGAACAAAAGAAATGGGGATGTTAGTCGAAGTTTTTGGTTCGAACAATTGGGCATGTCCATATAGAGTCATGGTATTTGGAATCGATAGGTTTGAGCAATCATGAAAATCCATGGTTACGAAACGCCTTCTCCACCTCAAAACAACTCAGAATTTTGATGTTGAACTCTTCAAAATAAATTGTGAATAGATTAGAGGATATCAAGCTTGTTTAAGAATATAATATCTATCTCTCTCGCTCTAACCTCCAACCTAGTGTTTTTGTAGGATTCTGTGCACTCTCCGAGATTCTTTTGTATGAAGATCCAGCTAGGTCAAGAGTGTATAAACCAAAATATAAAAGAGCGTATCGAAAAACACCAAGTACTTGAATAAAGATGCTTTGTCCATCCTAGTGTTTGAGATACAAGACGCATACATCAACTCTAATACCATGAAGAAGACGAAGAAAAGAGATGGGGATGTTAGTCGAAGTTTTTGAATCGAACAATTGGACATGTCCATATAGAGTCATGGAATTTGGAATCGATAGGTTTGATCAATCATTAAAATCCATGGTTACATGACGCCTTCTCCACCTCAAAACAACTCAGAATTTTGATGTTGAACTCTTCATACTAAATTGTGAATAGATTAGAGGATATCAAGCTTGTTTAAGAATATAATTTTTATCTCTCTCGCTCTAACCTCAAACCTAGTGTTTTTGTAGGATTCTCGTGCACTCTCCGAGATTCTTTTGTATGAAGATCCAGCTAGGTCAAGAGTGTATAAACCAAAATATAAAAGAGCGTATCGAAAACACCAAGTACTTGAATAAAGATTCTTTTTCGATCCTATTGTTTGAGATACAAGACGCATACATCAACTCTAATACCATGAAGAAGACGAACAAAAGAGATGGGGATGTTAGTCGAAGTTTTTGGTTCGAACAATTGGACATGTCTATATAGAGTCATGGTATTTCGAATTGATAGTTTTGAGAAATTATGAAAATCCATGGTTACGGAACGCCTTCTCCACCTTAAAACATACTCAGAATTTCGATGTTGAATTCTTCAAACTAAATGGTGAAGTGATTAGAGTATATCAAACTTGTTTAAGAATGTAATATCTATCTCTCTCGCTCTAACCTCAAACCTAGTGTTTTTGTAGGATTCTGTGGACTCTCCGAGACTCTTTTGTATGAAGATCCAACTAGGTCAAGAGTGTATAAACCAAAATATAAAAGAGCGTATCGAAAAACACCAAGTACTTGAATAAAGATTCTTTTTCGATCCTAGTGTTTGAGATACAAGACGCATACATCAACTCTAATACCATGAAGAAGACGAACAAAAGAAATGGGGATGTTAGTCGAAGTTTTTGGTTCGAACAATTGGGCATGTCCATATAGAGTCATGGTATTTGGAATCGATAGGTTTGAGCAATCATGAAAATCCATGGTTACAGAACGCCTTCTCCACCTCAAAACAACTCAGAATTTTGATGTTGAACTCTTCAAAATAAATTGTGAATAGATTAGAGGATATCAAGCTTGTTTAAGAATATAATATCTATCTCTCTCGCTCTAACCTCCAACCTAGTGTTTTTGTAGGATTCTGTGCACTCTCCGAGATTCTTTTGTATGAAGATCCAGCTAGGTCAAGAGTGTATAAACCAAAATATAAAAGAGCGTATCGAAAAACACCAAGTACTTGAATAAAGATTCTTTGTCCATCCTAGTGTTTGAGATACAAGACGCATACATCAACTCTAATACCATGAAGAAGACGAAGAAAAGAGATGGGGATGTTAGTCGAAGTTTTTGGTTCAAACAATTGGACATATCCATATAGAGTCATGGAATTTGGAATCGATAGGTTTGATCAATCATTAAAATCCATGGTTACATGATGCCTTCTCCACCTCAAAACAACTCAGAATTTTGATGTTGAACTCTTCATACTAAATTGTGAATAGATTAGAGGATATCAAGCTTGTTTAAGAATATAATTTTTATCTCTCTCGCTCTAACCTCAAACCTAGTGTTTTTGTAGGATTCCGTGCACTCTCCGAGATTCTTTTGTATGAAGATCCAGCTAGGTCAAGAGTGTATAAACCAAAATATAAAAGAGCGTATCGAAAAACACCAAGTACTTGAATAAAGATTCTTTTTCGATCCTAGTGTTTGAGATACAAGACGCATACATCAACTCTAATACCATGAAGAAGACGAACAAAAGAGATGGGGATGTTAGTCGAAGTTTTTGGTTCGAACAATTGGACATGTCTATATAGAGTCATGGTATTTCGAATTGATAGTTTTGAGAAATTATGAAAATCCATGGTTACGGAACGCCTTCTCCACCTTAAAAATACTCGAATTTTCGATGTTGAATTCTTCAAACTAAATGGTGAAGTGATTAGAGTATATCAAACTTGTTTAAGAATGTAATATCTATCTCTCTCGCTCTAACCTCAAACCTAGTGTTTTTGTAGGATTCTGTGCACTCTCCGAGACTCTTTTGTATGAAGATCAATCTAGGTCAAGAGTGTATAAACCAAAATATAAAGGAGCGTATCGAAAAACACCAAGTACTTGAATAAAGATTCTTTTTCGATCCTTGTGTTTGAGATACAAGACGCATACATCAACTCTAATACCATGAAGAAGACGAACAAAAGAGATGGGGATGTTAGTCGAAGTTTTTGGTTCGAACAATTGGGCATGTCCATATAGAGTCATGGAATTTGGAATCGATAGGTTTGATCAATCATTAAAATCCATGGTTACATGACGCCTTCTCCACCTCAAAACAACTCAGAATTTTGATGTTGAACTCTTCATACTAAATTGTGAATAGATTAGAGGATATCAAGCTTGTTTAAGAATATAATTTTTATCTCTCTCGCTCTAACCTCAAACCTAGTGTTTTTGTAGGATTCTGTGCACTCTCCGAGATTCTTTTGTATGAAGATCCAGCTAGGTCAAGAGTGTATAAACCAAAATATAAAAGAGCGTATCGAAAAACACCAAGTACTTGAATAAAGATTCTTTTTCGATCCTAGTGTTTGAGATACAAGACGCATACATCAACTCTAATACCATGAAGAAGACGAACAAAAGAGATGGGGATGTTAGTCGAAGTTTGTGGTTCGAACAATTGGACATGTCTATATAGAGTCATGGTATTTGGAATTGATAGTTTTGAGAAATTATGAAAATCCATGGTTACGGAACGCCTTCTCCACCTTAAAACATACTCGAAATTTCGATGTTGAATTCTTCAAACTAAATGGTGAAGTGATTAGAGTATATCAAACTTGTTTAAGAATGTAATATCTATCTCTCTCGCTCTAACCTCAAACCTAGTGTTTTTGTAGGATTCTCGTGGACTCTCCGAGACTCTTTTGTATGAAGATCCAGCTAGGTCAAGAGTGTATAAACCAAAATATAAAAGAGCGTATCGAAAAACACCAAGTACTTGAATAAAGATTCTTTTTCGATCCTAGTGTTTGAGATACAAGACGCATACATCAACTCTAATACCATGAAGAAGACGAACAAAAGAAATGGGGATGTTAGTCGAAGTTTTTGGTTCGAACAATTGGGCATGTCCATATAGAGTCATGGTATTTGGAATCGATAGGTTTGAGCAATCATGAAAATCCATGGTTACAGAACGCCTTCTCCACCTCAAAACAACTCAGAATTTTGATGTTGAACTCTTCAAAATAAATTGTGAATAGATTAGAGGATATCAAGCTTGTTTAAGAATATAATATCTATCTCTCTCGCTCTAACCTCCAACCTAGTGTTTTTGTAGGATTCTCGTGCACTCTCCGAGATTCTTTTGTATGAAGATCCAGCTAGGTCAAGAGTGTATAAACCAAAATATAAAAGAGCGTATCGAAAAACACCAAGTACTTGAATAAAGATTCTTTGTCCATCCTAGTGTTTGAGATACAAGACGCATACATCAACTCTAATACCATGAAGAAGACGAAGAAAAGAGATGGGGATGTTAGTCGAAGTTTTTGGTTCGAACAATTGGACATGTCCATATAGAGTCATGGAATTTGGAATCGATAGGTTTGATCAATCATTAAAATCCATGGTTACATGACGCCTTCTCCACCTCAAAACAACTCAGAATTTTGATGTTGAACTCTTCATACTAAATTGTGAATAGATTAGAGGATATCAAGCTTGTTTAAGAATATAATTTTTATCTCTCTCGCTCTAACCTCAAACCTAGTGTTTTTGTAGGATTCTGTGCACTCTCCGAGATTCTTTTGTATGAAGATCCAGCTAGGTCAAGAGTGTATAAACCAAAATATAAAAGAGCGTATCGAAAACACCAAGTACTTGAATAAAGATTCTTTTTCGATCCTACTGTTTGAGATACAAGACGCATACATCAACTCTAATACCATGAAGAAGACGAACAAAAGAGATGGGGATGTTAGTCGAAGTTTTTGGTTCGAACAATTGGACATGTCTATATAGAGTCATGGTATTTCGAATTGATAGTTTTGAGAAATTATGAAAATCCATGGTTACGGAACGCCTTCTCCACCTTAAAAATACTCGGAATTTCGATGTTGAATTCTTCAAACTAAATGGTGAAGTGATTAGAGTATATCAAACTTGTTTAAGAATGTAATATCTATCTCTCTCGCTCTAACCTCAAACCTAGTGTTTTTGTAGGATTCTGTGCACTCTCCGAGACTCTTTTGTATGAAGATCCAATCTAGGTCAAGAGTGTATAAACCAAAATATAAAAGAGCGTATCGAAAAACACCAAGTACTTGAATAAAGATTCTTTTTCGATCCTAGTGTTTGAGATACAAGACGCATACATCAACTCTAATACCATGAAGAAGACGAACAAAAGACATGGGGATGTTAGTCGAAGTTTTTGGTTCGAACAATTGGGCATGTCCATATAGAGTCATGGAATTTGGAATCGATAGGTTTGATCAATCATTAAAATCCATGGTTACAGGACGCCTTCTCCACCTCAAAACAACTCAGAATTTTGATGTTGAACTCTTCATACTAAATTGTGAATAGATTAGAGGATATCAAGCTTGTTTAAGAATATAATTTTTATCTCTCTCGCTCTAACCTCAAACCTAGTGTTTTTGTAGGATTCTCGTGCACTCTCCGAGATTCTTTTGTATGAAGATCCAGCTAGGTCAAGAGTGTATAAACCAAAATATAAAAGAGCGTTATCGAAAACACCAAGTACTTGAATAAAGATTCTTTTTCGATCCTACTGTTTGAGATACAAGACGCATACATCAACTCTAATACCATGAAGAAGACGAACAAAAGAGATGGGGATGTTAGTCGAAGTTTTTGGTTCGAACAATTGGACATGTCTATATAGAGTCATGGTATTTCGAATTGATAGTTTTGAGAAATTATGAAAATCCATGGTTACGGAACGCCTTCTCCAGCTTAAAAATACTCAGAATTTCGATGTTGAATTCTTCAAACTAAATGGTGAAGTGATTAGAGTATATCAAACTTGTTTAAGAATGTAATATCTATCTCTCTCGCTCTAACCTCAAACCTAGTGTTTTTGTAGGATTCCGTGCACTCTCCGAGACTCTTTTGTATGAAGATCAATCTAGGTCAACAGTGTATAAACCAAAATATAAAGGAGCGTATCGAAAAACACCAAGTTCTTGAATAAAGATTCTTTTTCGATCCTAGTGTTTGAGATACAAGACGCATACATCAACTCTAATACCATGAAGAAGACGAACAAAAGAGATGGGGATGTTAGTCGAAGTTTTTGGTTCGAACAATTGGGCATGTCCATATAGAGTCATGGAATTTGGAATCGATAGGTTTGATCAATCATTAAAATCCATGGTTACAGGACGCCTTCTCCACCTCAAAACAACTCAGAATTTTGATGTTGAACTCTTCATACTAAATTGTGAATAGATTAGAGGATATCAAGCTTGTTTAAGAATATAATTTTTATCTCTCTCGCTCTAACCTCAAACCTAGTGTTTTTGTAGGATTCTGTGCACTCTCCGAGATTCTTTTGTATGAAGATCCAGCTAGGTCAAGAGTGTATAAACCAAAATATAAAAGAGCCTTATCGAAAACACCAAGTACTTGAATAAAGATTCTTTTTCGATCCTACTGTTTGAGATACAAGACGCATACATCAACTCTAATACCATGAAGAAGACGAACAAAAGAGATGGGGATGTTAGTCGAAGTTTTTGGTTCGAACAATTGGACATGTCTATATAGAGTCATGGTATTTCGAATTGATAGTTTTGAGAAATTATGAAAATCCATGGTTACGGAACGCCTTCTCCACCTTAAAAATACTCGGAATTTCGATGTTGAATTCTTCAAACTAAATGGTGAAGTGATTAGAGTATATCAAACTTGTTTAAGAATGTAATATCTATCTCTCTCGCTCTAACCTCAAACCTAGTGTTTTTGTAGGATTCCGTGCACTCTCCGAGACTCTTTTGTATGAAGATCCAATCTAGGTCAAGAGTGTATAAACCAAAATATAAAGGCGCGTATCGAAAAACACAAAGTTCTTGAATAAAGATTCTTTTTCGAGCCTTGTGTTTGAGATACAAGACGCATACATCAACTCTAATAGCATGAAGAAGACGAACAGAAGACATGGGGATGTTAGTCGAAGTTTTTGGTTCGAACAATTGGGCATGTCCATATAGAGTCATGGAATTTGGAATCGATAGGTTTGATCAATCATTAAAATCCATGGTTACGGAACGCCTTCTCCACCTCAAAACAACTCAGAATTTTGATGTTGAACTCTTCATACTAAATTGTGAATAGATTAGAGGATATCAAGCTAGTTTAAGAATATAATTTTTATCTCTCTCGCTCTAACCTCAAACCTAGTGTTTTTGTAGGATTCTGTGCACTCTCCGAGATTCTTTTGTATGAAGATCCAGCTAGGTCAAGAGTGTATAAACCAAAATATAAAAGAGCCTTATCGAAAACACCAAGTACTTGAATAAAGATTCTTTTTCGATCCTACTGTTTGAGATACAAGACGCATACATCAACTCTAATACCATGAAGAAGACGAACAAAAGAGATGGGGATGTTAGTCGAAGTTTTTGGTTCGAAGAATTGGACATGTCTATATAGAGTCATGGTATTTCGAATTGATAGTTTTGAGAAATTATGAAAATCCATGGTTACGGAACGCCTTCTCCAGCTTAAAAATACTCAGAATTTCGATGTTGAATTCTTCAAACTAAATGGTGAAGTGATTAGAGTATATCAAACTTGTTTAAGAATGTAATATCTATCTCTCTCGCTCTAACCTCAAACCTAGTGTTTTTGTAGGATTCTCGTGCACTCTCCGAGACTCTTTTGTATGAAGATCAATCTAGGTCAACAGTGTATAAACCAAAATATAAAGGAGCGTATCGAAAAACACAAAGTTCTTGAATAAAGATTCTTTTTCGATCCTAGTGTTTGAGATACAAGACGCATACATCAACTCTAATAGCATGAAGAAGACGAACAAAAGACATGGGGATGTTAGTCGAAGTTTTTGGTTCGAACAATTGGGCATGTCCATATAGAGTCATGGAATTTGGAATCGATAGGTTTGATCAATCATTAAAATCCATGGTTACATGACGCCTTCTCCACCTCAAAACAACTCAGAATTTTGATGTTGAACTCTTCATACTAAATTGTGAATAGATTAGAGGATATCAAGCTAGTTTAAGAATATAATTTTTATCTCTCTCCCTCTAACCTCAAACCTAGTGTTTTTGTAGGATTCTGTGCACTCTCCGAGATTCTTTTGTATGAAGATCCAGCTAGGTCAAGAGTGTATAAACCAAAATATAAAAGAGCCTATCGAAAACACCAAGTACTTGAATAAAGATTCTTTTTCGATCCTACTGTTTGAGATACAAGACGCATACATCAACTCTAATACCATGAAGAAGACGAACAAAAGAGATGGGGATGTTAGTCGAAGTTTTTGGTTCGAACAATTGGACATGTCTATATAGAGTCATGGTATTTCGAATTGATAGTTTTGAGAAATTATGAAAATCCATGGTTACGGAACGCCTTCTCCACCTTAAAAATACTCGAATTTCGATGTTGAATTCTTCAAACTAAATGGTGAAGTGATTAGAGTATATCAAACTTGTTTAAGAATGTAATATCTATCTCTCTCGCTCTAACCTCAAACCTAGTGTTTTTGTAGGATTCTGTGCACTCTCCGAGACTCTTTTGTATGAAGATCAATCTAGGTCAACAGTGTATAAACCAAAATATAAAGGCGCGTATCGAAAAACACCAAGTTCTTGAATAAAGATTCTTTTTCGAGCCTTGTGTTTGAGATACAAGACGCATACATCAACTCTAATAGCATGAAGAAGACGAACAGAAGACATGGGGATGTTAGTCGAAGTTTTTGGTTCGAACAATTGGGCATGTCCATATAGAGTCATGGAATTTGGAATCGATAGGTTTGATCAATCATTAAAATCCATGGTTACAGGACGCCTTCTCCACCTCAAAACAACTCAGAATTTTGATGTTGAACTCTTCATACTAAATTGTGAATAGATTAGAGGATATCAAGCTTGTTTAAGAATATAATTTTTATCTCTCTCCCTCTAACCTCAAACCTAGTGTTTTTGTAGGATTCTCGTGCACTCTCCGAGATTCTTTTGTATGAAGATCCAGCTAGGTCAAGAGTGTATAAACCAAAATATAAAAGAGCCTTATCGAAAACACCAAGTACTTGAATAAAGATTCTTTTTCGATCCTACCGTTTGAGATACAAGACGCATACATCAACTCTAATACCATGAAGAAGACGAACAAAAGAGATGGGGATGTTAGTCGAAGTTTTTGGTTCGAACAATTGGGCATGTCTATATAGAGTCATGGTATTTCGAATTGATAGTTTTGAGAAATTATGAAAATCCATGGTTACGGAACGCCTTCTCCAGCTTAAAAATACTCGAATTTCGATGTTGAATTCTTCAAACTAAATGGTGAAGTGATTAGAGTATATCAAACTTGTTTAAGAATGTAATATCTATCTCTCTCGCTCTAACCTCAAACCTAGTGTTTTTGTAGGATTCTGTGCACTCTCCGAGACTCTTTTGTATGAAGATCAATCTAGGTCAACAGTGTATAAACCAAAATATAAAGGAGCGTATCGAAAAACACCAAGTTCTTGAATAAAGATTCTTTTTCGATCCTAGTGTTTGAGATACAAGACGCATACATCAACTCTAATAGCATGAAGAAGACGAACAAAAGACATGGGGATGTTAGTCGAAGTTTTTGGTTCGAACAATTGGGCATGTCCATATAGAGTCATGGAATTTGGAATCGATAGGTTTGATCAATCATTAAAATCCATGGTTACGGGACGCCTTCTCCACCTCAAAACAACTCAGAATTTTGATGTTGAACTCTTCATACTAAATTGTGAATAGATTAGAGGATATCAAGCTTGTTTAAGAATATAATTTTTATCTCTCTCCCTCTAACCTCAAACCTAGTGTTTTTGTAGGATTCGTGTGCACTCTCCGAGATTCTTTTGTATGAAGATCCAGCTAGGTCAAGAGTGTATAAACCAAAATATAAAAGAGCCTTATCGAAAACACCAAGTACTTGAATAAAGATTCTTTTTCGATCCTACCGTTTGAGATACAAGACGCATACATCAACTCTAATACCATGAAGAAGACGAACAAAAGAGATGGGGATGTTAGTCGAAGTTTTTGGTTCGAACAATTGGACATGTCTATATAGAGTCATGGTATTTCGAATTGATAGTTTTGAGAAATTATGAAAATCCATGGTTACGGAACGCCTTCTCCAGCTTAAAAATACTCAAATTTCGATGTTGAATTCTTCAAACTAAATGGTGAAGTGATTAGAGTATATCAAACTTGTTTAAGAATGTAATATCTATCTCTCTCGCTCTAACCTCAAACCTAGTGTTTTTGTAGGATTCTCGTGGACTCTCCGAGACTCTTTTGTATGAAGATCAATCTAGGTCAAGAGTGTATAAACCAAAATATAAAAGAGCGTATCGAAAAACACCAAGTACTTGAATAAAGATTCTTTTTCGATCCTAGTGTTTGAGATACAAGACGCATACATCAACTCTAATACCATGAAGAAGACGAACAAAAGAAATGGGGATGTTAGTCGAAGTTTTTGGTTCGAACAATTGGGCATGTCCATATAGAGTCATGGTATTTGGAATCGATAGGTTTGAGCAATCATGAAAATCCATGGTTACAGAACGCCTTCTCCACCTCAAAACAACTCAGAATTTTGATGTTGAACTCTTCAAAATAAATTGTGAATAGATTAGAGGATATCAAGCTTGTTTAAGAATATAATATCTATCTCTCTCGCTCTAACCTCCAACCTAGTGTTTTTGTAGGATTCTGTGCACTCTCCGAGATTCTTTTGTATGAAGATCCAGCTAGGTCAAGAGTGTATAAACCAAAATATAAAAGAGCGTATCGAAAAACACCAAGTACTTGAATAAAGATTCTTTGTCCATCCTAGTGTTTGAGATACAAGACGCATACATCAACTCTAATACCATGAAGAAGACGAAGAAAAGAGATGGGGATGTTAGTCGAAGTTTTTGGTTCGAACAATTGGACATGTCCATATAGAGTCATGGAATTTGGAATCGATAGGTTTGATCAATCATTAAAATCCATGGTTACATGAGCGCCTTCTCCACCTCAAAACAACTCAGAATTTTGATGTTGAACTCTTCATACTAAATTGTGAATAGATTAGAGGATATCAAGCTTGTTTAAGAATATAATTTTTATCTCTCTCGCTCTAACCTCAAACCTAGTGTTTTTGTAGGATTCCGTGCACTCTCCGAGATTCTTTTGTATGAAGATCCAGCTAGGTCAAGAGTGTATAAACCAAAATATAAAAGAGCGTATCGAAAACACCAAGTACTTGAATAAAGATTCTTTTTCGATCCTACCGTTTGAGATACAAGACGCATACATCAACTCTAATACCATGAAGAAGACGAACAAAAGAGATGGGGATGTTAGTCGAAGTTTTTGGTTCGAACAATTGGACATGTCTATATAGAGTCATGGTATTTCGAATTGATAGTTTTGAGAAATTATGAAAATCCATGGTTACGGAACGCCTTCTCCAGCTTAAAAATACTCGAATTTCGATGTTGAATTCTTCAAACTAAATGGTGAAGTGATTAGAGTATATCAAACTTGTTTAAGAATGTAATATCTATCTCTCTCGCTCTAACCTCAAACCTAGTGTTTTTGTAGGATTCGTGTGCACTCTCCGAGACTCTTTTGTATGAAGATCAATCTAGGTCAACGAGTGTATAAACCAAAATATAAAGGAGCGTATCGAAAAACACCAAGTTCTTGAATAAAGATTCTTTTTCGAGCCTAGTGTTTGAGATACAAGACGCATACATCAACTCTAATAGCATGAAGAAGACGAACAAAAGACATGGGGATGTTAGTCGAAGTTTTTGGTTCGAACAATTGGGCATGTCCATATAGAGTCATGGAATTTGGAATCGATAGGTTTGATCAATCATTAAAATCCATGGTTACGGGACGCCTTCTCCACCTCAAAACAACTCAGAATTTTGATGTTGAACTCTTCATACTAAATTGTGAATAGATTAGAGGATATCAAGCTTGTTTAAGAATATAATTTTTATCTCTCTCCCTCTAACCTCAAACCTAGTGTTTTTGTAGGATTCTGTGCACTCTCCGAGATTCTTTTGTATGAAGATCCAGCTAGGTCAAGAGTGTATAAACCAAAATATAAAAGAGCCTTATCGAAAACACCAAGTACTTGAATAAAGATTCTTTTTCGATCCTACTGTTTGAGATACAAGACGCATACATCAACTCTAATACCATGAAGAAGACGAACAAAAGAGATGGGGATGTTAGTCGAAGTTTTTGGTTCAAAGAATTGGGCATGTCTATATAGAGTCATGGTATTTCGAATTGATAGTTTTGAGAAATTATGAAAATCCATGGTTACGGAACGCCTTCTCCAGCTTAAAAATACTCAGAATTTCGATGTTGAATTCTTCAAACTAAATGGTGAAGTGATTAGAGTATATCAAACTTGTTTAAGAATGTAATATCTATCTCTCTCGCTCTAACCTCAAACCTAGTGTTTTTGTAGGATTCGTGCACTCTCCGAGACTCTTTTGTATGAAGATCAATCTAGGTCAACAGTGTATAAACCAAAATATAAAGGAGCGTATCGAAAAACACCAAGTTCTTGAATAAAGATTCTTTTTCGATCCTAGTGTTTGAGATACAAGACGCATACATCAACTCTAATACCATGAAGAAGACGAACAAAAGACATGGGGATGTTAGTCGAAGTTTTTGGTTCGAACAATTGGGCATGTCCATATAGAGTCATGGAATTTGGAATCGATAGGTTTGATCAATCATTAAAATCCATGGTTACGGGACGCCTTCTCCACCTCAAAACAACTCGGAATTTTGATGTTGAACTCTTCATACTAAATTGTGAATAGATTAGAGGATATCAAGCTTGTTTAAGAATATAATTTTTATCTCTCTCCCTCTAACCTCAAACCTAGTGTTTTTGTAGGATTCGTGCACTCTCCGAGATTCTTTTGTATGAAGATCCGGCTAGGTCAAGAGTGTATAAACCAAAATATAAAAGAGCCTTATCGAAAAACACCAAGTTCTTGAATAAAGATTCATTTTCGATCCTAGTGTTTGAGATACAAGACGCATACATCAACTCTAATAGCATGAAGAAGACGAACAAAAGACATGGGGATGTTAGTCGAAGTTTTTGGTTCGAACAATTGGGCATGTCCATATAGAGTCATGGAATTTGGAATCGATAGGTTTGATCAATCATTAAAATCCATGGTTACGGGACGCCTTCTCCACCTCAAAACAACTCGGAATTTTGATGTTGAACTCTTCATACTAAATTGTGAATAGATTAGAGGATATCAAGCTTGTTTAAGAATATAATTTTTATCTCTCTCCCTCTAACCTCAAACCTAGTGTTTTTGTAGGATTACGTGCACTCTCCGAGATTCTTTTGTATGAAGATCCAGCTAGGTCAAGAGTGTATAAACCAAAATATAAAAGAGCCTTATCGAAAACACCAAGTACTTGAATAAAGATTCTTTTTCGATCCTACTGTTTGAGATACAAGACGCATACATCAACTCTAATACCATGAAGAAGACGAACAAAAGAGATGGGGATGTTAGTCGAAGTTTTTGGTTCGAACAATTGGGCATGTCATATAGAGTCATGGTATTTCGAATTGATAGTTTTGAGAAATTATGAAAATCCTTGGTTACGGAACACCTTCTCCAGTTAAAAATACTCGAATTTCAATGTTGAATTCTTCAAACTAAATGGTGAAGTGATTAGAGTATATCAAACTTGTTTAAGAATGTAATATCTATCTCTCTCGCTCTAACCTCAAACCTAGTGTTTTTGTAGGATTCGTGCACTCTCCGAGATTCTTTTGTATGAAGATCCAGCTAGGTCAAGAGTGTATAAACCAAAATATAAAAGAGCCTTATCGAAAACACCAAGTACTTGAATAAAGATTCTTTTTCGATCCTACTGTTTGAGATACAAGACGCATACATCAACTCTAATACCATGAAGAAGACGAACAAAAGAGATGGGGATGTTAGTCGAAGTTTTTGGTTCAAAGAATTGGGCATGTCTATATAGAGTCATGGTATTTCGAATTGATAGTTTTGAGAAATTATGAAAATCCATGGTTACGGAACGCCTTCTCCAGCTTAAAAATACTCAGAATTTCGATGTTGAATTCTTCAAACTAAATGGTGAAGTGATTAGAGTGTATCAAACTTATTAAGAATGTAATATCTATCTCTCTCGCTCTAACCTCAAACCTAGTGTTTTTGTAGGATTCTGTGCACTCTCCGAGACTCTTTTGTATGAAGATCAATCTAGGTCAAGAGTGTATAAACCAAAATATAAAGGAGCGTATCGAAAAACACCAAGTTCTTGAATAAAGATTCTTTTTCGATCCTAGTGTTTGAGATACAAGACGCATACATCAACTCTAATAGCATGAAGAAGACGAACAAAAGACATGGGGATGTTAGTCGAAGTTTTTGGTTCGAACAATTGGGCATGTCCATATAGAGTCATGGAATTTGGAATCGATAGGTTTGATCAATCATTAAAATCCATGGTTACGGGACGCCTTCTCCACCTCAAAACAACTCGGAATTTTGATGTTGAACTCTTCATACTAAATTGTGAATAGATTAGAGGATATCAAGCTTGTTTAAGAATATAATTTTTATCTCTCTCCCTCTAACCTCAAACCTAGTGTTTTTGTAGGATTATCGTGCACTCTCCGAGATTCTTTTGTATGAAGATCCAGCTAGGTCAAGAGTGTATAAACCAAAATATAAAAGAGCCTTATCGAAAAACACCAAGTTCTTGAATAAAGATTCATTTTCGATCCTAGTGTTTGAGATACAAGACGCATACATCAACTCTAATAGCATGAAGAAGACGAACAAAAGACATGGGGATGTTAGTCGAAGTTTTTGGTTCGAACAATTGGGCATGTCCATATAGAGTCATGGAATTTGGAATCGATAGGTTTGATCAATCATTAAAATCCATGGTTACGGGACGCCTTCTCCACCTCAAAACAACTCAGAATTTTGATGTTGAACTCTTCATACTAAATTGTGAATAGATTAGAGGATATCAAGCTTGTTTAAGAATATAATTTTTATCTCTCTCCCTCTAACCTCAAACCTAGTGTTTTTGTAGGATTCTGTGCACTCTCCGAGATTCTTTTGTATGAAGATCCAGCTAGGTCAAGAGTGTATAAACCAAAATATAAAAGAGCCTTATCGAAAACACCAAGTACTTGAATAAAGATTCTTTTTCGATCCTACTGTTTGAGATACAAGACGCATACATCAACTCTAATACCATGAAGAAGACGAACAAAAGAGATGGGGATGTTAGTCGAAGTTTTTGGTTCGAACAATTGGGCATGTCTATATAGAGTCATGGTATTTCGAATTGATAGTTTTGAGAAATTATGAAAATCCTTGGTTACGGAACACCTTCTCCAGCTTAAAAATACTCAGAATTTCAATGTTGAATTCTTCAAACTAAATGGTGAAGTGATTAGAGTATATCAAACTTGTTTAAGAATGTAATATCTATCTCTCTCGCTCTAACCTCAAACCTAGTGTTTTTGTAGGATTCTGTGCACTCTCCGAGATTCTTTTGTATGAAGATCCAGCTAGGTCAAGAGTGTATAAACCAAAATATAAAAGAGCCTTATCGAAAACACCAAGTACTTGAATAAAGATTCTTTTTCGATCCTACTGTTTGAGATACAAGACGCATACATCAACTCTAATACCATGAAGAAGACGAACAAAAGAGATGGGGATGTTAGTCGAAGTTTTTGGTTCAAAGAATTGGGCATGTCTATATAGAGTCATGGTATTTCGAATTGATAGTTTTGAGAAATTATGAAAATCCATGGTTACGGAACGCCTTCTCCAGCTTAAAAATACTCAGAATTTCGATGTTGAATTCTTCAAACTAAATGGTGAAGTGATTAGAGTGTATCAAACTTATTAAGAATGTAATATCTATCTCTCTCGCTCTAACCTCAAACCTAGTGTTTTTGTAGGATTCTGTGCACTCTCCGAGACTCTTTTGTATGAAGATCAATCTAGGTCAACAGTGTATAAACCAAAATATAAAGGAGCGTATCGAAAAACACCAAGTTCTTGAATAAAGATTCTTTTTCGATCCTAGTGTTTGAGATACAAGACGCATACATCAACTCTAATAGCATGAAGAAGACGAACAAAAGACATGGGGATGTTAGTCGAAGTTTTTGGTTCGAACAATTGGGCATGTCCATATAGAGTCATGGAATTTGGAATCGATAGGTTTGATCAATCATTAAAATCCATGGTTACGGACGCCTTCTCCACCTCAAAACAACTCAGAATTTTGATGTTGAACTCTTCATACTAAATTGTGAATAGATTAGAGGATATCAAGCTTGTTTAAGAATATAATTTTTATCTCTCTCCCTCTAACCTCAAACCTAGTGTTTTTGTAGGATTCGTGCACTCTCCGAGATTCTTTTGTATGAAGATCCAGCTAGGTCAAGAGTGTATAAACCAAAATATAAAAGAGCCTTATCGAAAACACCAAGTACTTGAATAAAGATTCTTTTTCGATCCTACTGTTTGAGATACAAGACGCATACATCAACTCTAATACCATGAAGAAGACGAACAAAAGAGATGGGGATGTTAGTCGAAGTTTTTGGTTCGAAGAATTGGGCATGTCTATATAGAGTCATGGTATTTCGAATTGATAGTTTTGAGAAATTATGAAAATCCATGGTTACGGAACGCCTTCTCCAGCTTAAAAATACTCAGAATTTCGATGTTGAATTCTTCAAACTAAATGGTGAAGTGATTAGAGTATATCAAACTTATTTAAGAATGTAATATCTATCTCTCTCGCTCTAACCTCAAACCTAGTGTTTTTGTAGGATTCTGTGCACTCTCCGAGACTCTTTTGTATGAAGATCAATCTAGGTCAACGAGTGTATAAACCAAAATATAAAGGAGCGTATCGAAAAACACCAAGTTCTTGAATAAAGATTCTTTTTCGATCCTAGTGTTTGAGATACAAGACGCATACATCAACTCTAATAGCATGAAGAAGACGAACAAAAGACATGGGGATGTTAGTCGAAGTTTTTGGTTCGAACAATTGGGCATGTCCATATAGAGTCATGGAATTTGGAATCGATAGGTTTGATCAATCATTAAAATCCATGGTTACAGGACGCCTTCTCCACCTCAAAACAACTCAGAATTTTGATGTTGAACTCTTCATACTAAATTGTGAATAGATTAGAGGATATCAAGCTTGTTTAAGAATATAATTTTTATCTCTCTCCCTCTAACCTCAAACCTAGTGTTTTTGTAGGATTCTCGTGCACTCTCCGAGATTCTTTTGTATGAAGATCCAGCTAGGTCAAGAGTGTATAAACCAAAATATAAAAGAGCCTTATCGAAAACACCAAGTACTTGAATAAAGATTCTTTTTCGATCCTACCGTTTGAGATACAAGACGCATACATCAACTCTAATACCATGAAGAAGACGAACAAAAGAGATGGGGATGTTAGTCGAAGTTTTTGGTTCAAACAATTGGGCATGTCTATATAGAGTCATGGTATTTCGAATTGATAGTTTTGAGAAATTATGAAAATCCATGGTTACGGAACGCCTTCTCCGGCTTAAAAATACTCGAATTTCGATGTTGAATTCTTCAAACTAAATGGTGAAGTGATTAGAGTGTATCAAACTTATTTAAGAATGTAATATCTATCTCTCTCGCTCTAACCTCAAACCTAGTGTTTTTGTAGGATTCGTGCACTCTCCGAGACTCTTTTGTATGAAGATCAATCTAGGTCAACGAGTGTATAAACCAAAATATAAAGGAGCGTATCGAAAAACACCAAGTTCTTGAATAAAGATTCTTTTTCGATCCTAGTGTTTGAGATACAAGACGCATACATCAACTCTAATAGCATGAAGAAGACGAACAAAAGACATGGGGATGTTAGTCGAAGTTTTTGGTTCGAACAATTGGGCATGTCCATATAGAGTCATGGAATTTGGAATCGATAGGTTTGATCAATCATTAAAATCCATGGTTACGGGACGCCTTCTCCACCTCAAAACAACTCAGAATTTTGATGTTGAACTCTTCATACTAAATTGTGAATAGATTAGAGGATATCAAGCTAGTTTAAGAATATAATTTTTATCTCTCTCCCTCTAACCTCAAACCTAGTGTTTTTGTAGGATTCTCGTGCACTCTCCGAGATTCTTTTGTATGAAGATCCAGCTAGGTCAAGAGTGTATAAACCAAAATATAAAAGAGCCTTATCGAAAACACCAAGTACTTGAATAAAGATTCTTTTTCGATCCTACTGTTTGAGATACAAGACGCATACATCAACTCTAATACCATGAAGAAGACGAACAAAAGAGATGGGGATGTTAGTCGAAGTTTTTGGTTCGAACAATTGGGCATGTCCATATAGAGTCATGGTATTTCGAATTGATAGTTTTGAGAAATTATGAAAATCCATGGTTACGGAACGCCTTCTCCAGCTTAAAAATACTCAGAATTTTGATGTTGAACTCTTCATACTAAATTGTGAATAGATTAGAGGATATCAAGCTTGTTTAAGAATATAATATCTATCTCTCTCGCTCTAACCTCAAACCTAGTGTTTTTGTAGGATTCTGTGCACTTTCCGAGACTCTTTTGTATGAAGATCAATCTAGGTCAACAGTGTATAAACCAAAATATAAAGGAGCGTATCGAAAAACACCAAGTTCTTGAATAAAGATTCTTTTTCGATCCTAGTGTTTGAGATACAAGACGCATACATCAACTCTAATAGCATGAAGAAGACGAACAAAAGACATGGGGATGTTAGTCGAAGTTTTTGGTTCGAACAATTGGACATGT
Organism: Linum usitatissimum; assembly: GCA_030674075.2. NCBI lineage: Eukaryota > Viridiplantae > Streptophyta > Magnoliopsida > Malpighiales > Linaceae > Linum > Linum usitatissimum. Next base: position 73,016 of record JAUJYP020000444.1, on the reverse strand, counting down.
CCATATAGAGTCATGGAATTTGGAATCGATAGGTTTGATCAATCATTAAAATCCATGGTTACAGGACGCCTTCTCCACCTCAAAACAACTCGAATTTTGATGTTGAACTCTTCATACTAAATTGTGAATAGATTAGAGGATATCAAGGTTGTTTAAGAATATAATTTTTATCTCTCTCCCTCTAACCTCAAACCTAGTGTTTTTGTAGGATTCTGTGCACTCTCCGAGATTCTTTTGTATGAAGATTGGGTACTTGAATAAAGATTCTTTTTCGATCCTACTGTTTGAGATACAAGACGCATACATCAACTCTAATACCATGAAGAAGACGAACAAAAGAGATGGGGATGTTAGTCGAAGTTTTTGGTTCGAACAATTGGGCATGTCCATATAGAGTCATGGTATTTCGAATCGATAGTTTTGAGCAATCATGAAAATCCATGGTTACAGAACGCCTTCTCCACCTCAAAACAACTCAGAATTTTGATGTTGAACTCTTCAAACTAAATTGTGAATAGATTAGAGGATATCAAGCTTGTTTAAGAATATAATATCTATCTCTCTCGCTCTAACCTCAAACCTAGTGTTTTTGTAGGATTCTGTGCACTTTCCGAGACTCTTTTGTATGAAGATCAATCTAGGTCAACAGTGTATAAACCAAAATATAAAGGAGCGTATCGAAAAACACCAAGTTCTTGAATAAAGATTCTTTTTCGATCCTAGTGTTTGAGATACAAGACGCATACATCAACTCTAATAGCATGAAGAAGACGAACAAAAGACATGGGGATGTTAGTCGAAGTTTTTGGTTCGAACAATTGGACATGTCCATATAGAGTCATGGAATTTGGAATCGATAGGTTTGATCAATCATTAAAATCCATGGTTACAGGACGCCTTCTCCACCTCAAAACAACTCGGAATTTTGATGTTGAACTCTTCATACTAAATTGTGAATAGATTAGAGGATATCAAGCTTGTTTAAGAATATAATTTTTATCTCTCTCCCTCTAACCTCAAACCTAGTGTTTTTGTAGGATTCTGTGCACTCTCCGAGATTCTTTTGTATGAAGATTGGGTACTTGAATAAAGATTCTTTTTCGATCCTACTGTTTGAGATACAAGACGCATACATCAACTCTAATACCATGAAGAAGACGAACAAAAGAGATGGGGATGTTAGTCGAAGTTTTTGGTTCGAACAATTGGGCATGTCCATATAGAGTCATGGTATTTCGAATCGATAGTTTTGAGCAATCATGAAAATCCATGGTTACAGAACGCCTTCTCCACCTCAAAACAACTCAGAATTTTGATGTTGAACTCTTCAAACTAAATTGTGAATAGATTAGAGGATATCAAGCTTGTTTAAGAATATAATATCTATCTCTCTCGCTCTAACCTCAAACCTAGTGTTTTTGTAGGATTCTGTGCACTTTCCAAGACTCTTTTGTATGAAGATCAATCTAGGTCAACAGTGTATAAACCAAAATATAAAGGAGCGTATCGAAAAACACCAAGTTCTTGAATAAAGATTCTTTTTCGATCCTAGTGTTTGAGATACAAGACGCATACATCAACTCTAATAGCATGAAGAAGACGAACAAAAGACATGGGGATGTTAGTCGAAGTTTTTGGTTCGAACAATTGGACATGTCCATATAGAGTCATGGAATTTGGAATCGATAGGTTTGATCAATCATTAAAATCCATGGTTATAGGACGCCTTCTCCACCTCAAAACAACTCAGAATTTTGATGTTGAACTCTTCATACTAAATTGTGAATAGATTAGAGGATATCAAGCTTGTTTAAGAATATAATTTTTATCTCTCTCCCTCTAACCTCAAACCTAGTGTTTTTGTAGGATTCTGTGCACTCTCCGAGATTCTTTTGTATGAAGATCCAGCTAGGTCAAGAGTGTATAAACCAAAATATAAAAGAGCCTTATCGAAAACACCAAGTACTTGAATAAAGATTCTTTTTCGATCCTACTGTTTGAGATACAAGACGCATACATCAACTCTAATACCATGAAGAAGACGAACAAAAGAGATGGGGATGTTAGTCGAAGTTTTTGGTTCGAACAATTGGACATGTCTATATAGAGTCATGGTATTTCGAATTGATAGTTTTGAGAAATTATGAAAATCCATGGTTACGGAACGCCTTCTCCAGCTTAAAAATACTCAGAATTTCGATGTTGAATTCTTCAAACTAAATGGTAAAGTGATTAGAGTGTATCAAACTTATTAAGAATGTAATATCTATCTCTCTCGCTCTAACCTCAAACCTAGTGTTTTTGTAGGATTCTGTGCACTCTCCGAGACTCTTTTGTATGAAGATCAATCTAGGTCAACAGTGTATAAACCAAAATATAAAGGAGCGTATCGAAAAACACCAAGTTCTTGAATAAAGATTCTTTTTCGATCCTAGTGTTTGAGATACAAGACGCATACATCAACTCTAATAGCATGAAGAAGACGAACAAAAGACATGGGGATGTTAGTCGAAGTTTTTGGTTCGAACAATTGGGCATGTCCATATAGAGTCATGGAATTTGGAATCGATAGGTTTGATCAATCATTAAAATCCATGGTTACAGGACGCCTTCTCCACCTCAAAACAACTCAGAATTTTGATGTTGAACTCTTCATACTAAATTGTGAATAGATTAGAGGATATCAAGCTTGTTTAAGAATATAATTTTTATCTCTCTCCCTCTAACCTCAAACCTAGTGTTTTTGTAGGATTCTCGTGCACTCTCCGAGATTCTTTTGTATGAAGATCCAGCTAGGTCAAGAGTGTATAAACCAAAATATAAAAGAGCCTTATCGAAAACACCAAGTACTTGAATAAAGATTCTTTTTCGATCCTACCGTTTGAGATACAAGACGCATACATCAACTCTAATACCATGAAGAAGACGAACAAAAGAGATGGGGATGTTAGTCGAAGTTTTTGGTTCGAACAATTGGGCATGTCTATATAGAGTCATGGTATTTCGAATTGATAGTTTTGAGAAATTATGAAAATCCATGGTTACGGAACGCCTTCTCCAGCTTAAAAATACTCAGAATTTCGATGTTGAATTCTTCAAACTAAATGGTGAAGTGATTAGAGTGTATCAAACTTATTAAGAATGTAATATCTATCTCTCTCGCTCTAACCTCAAACCTAGTGTTTTTGTAGGATTCTGTGCACTCTCCGAGACTCTTTTGTATGAAGATCAATCTAGGTCAACGAGTGTATAAACCAAAATATAAAGGAGCGTATCGAAAAACACCAAGTTCTTGAATAAAGATTCTTTTTCGATCCTAGTGTTTGAGATACAAGACGCATACATCAACTCTAATAGCATGAAGAAGACGAACAAAAGACATGGGGATGTTAGTCGAAGTTTTTGGTTCGAACAATTGGGCATGTCCATATAGAGTCATGGAATTTGGAATCGATAGGTTTGATCAATCATTAAAATCCATGGTTATAGGACGCCTTCTCCACCTCAAAACAACTCAGAATTTTGATGTTGAACTCTTCATACTAAATTGTGAATAGATTAGAGGATATCAAGCTTGTTTAAGAATATAATTTTTATCTCTCTCCCTCTAACCTCAAACCTAGTGTTTTTGTAGGATTCGTGCACTCTCCGAGATTCTTTTGTATGAAGATCCAGCTAGGTCAAGAGTGTATAAACCAAAATATAAAAGAGCCTTATCGAAAAACACCAAGTACTTGAATAAAGATTCTTTTTCGATCCTACTGTTTGAGATACAAGACGCATACATCAACTCTAATACCATGAAGAAGACGAACAAAAGAGATGGGGATGTTAGTCGAAGTTTTTGGTTCGAACAATTGGGCATGTCTATATAGAGTCATGGTATTTCGAATTGATAGTTTTGAGAAATTATGAAAATCCATGGTTACGGAACGCCTTCTCCACTTAAAAATACTCGGAATTTCGATGTTGAATTCTTCAAACTAAATGGTGAAGTGATTAGAGTATATCAAACTTGTTTAAGAATGTAATATCTATCTCTCTCGCTCTAACCTCAAACCTAGTGTTTTTGTAGGATTCTCGTGCACTCTCCGAGACTCTTTTGTATGAAGATCAATCTAGGTCAACGGTGTATAAACCAAAATATAAAGGAGCGTATCGAAAAACACCAAGTTCTTGAATAAAGATTCTTTTTCGATCCTAGTGTTTGAGATACAAGACGCATACATCAACTCTAATAGCATGAAGAAGAGGAACAAAAGACATGGGGATGTTAGTCGAAGTTTTTGGTTCGAACAATTGGGCATGTCCATATAGAGTCATGGAATTTGGAATCGATAGGTTTGATCAATCATTAAAATCCATGGTTACAGGACGCCTTCTCCACCTCAAAACAACTCAGAATTTTGATGTTGAACTCTTCATACTAAATTGTGAATAGATTAGAGGATATCAAGCTTGTTTAAGAATATAATTTTTATCTCTCTCCCTCTAACCTCAAACCTAGTGTTTTTGTAGGATTCTGTGCACTCTCCGAGATTCTTTTGTATGAAGATCCAGCTAGGTCAAGAGTGTATAAACCAAAATATAAAAGAGCCTTATCGAAAAACACCAAGTTCTTGAATAAAGATTCATTTTCGATCCTAGTGTTTGAGATACAAGACGCATACAGCAACTCTAATAGCATGAAGAAGACGAACAAAAGACATGGGGATGTTAGTCGAAGTTTTTGGTTCGAACAATTGGGCATGTCCATATAGAGTCATGGAATTTGGAATCGATAGGTTTGATCAATCATTAAAATCCATGGTTACGGACGCCTTCTCCACCTCAAAACAACTCAGAATTTTGATGTTGAACTCTTCATACTAAATTGTGAATAGATTAGAGGATATCAAGCTTGTTTAAGAATATAATTTTTATCTCTCTCCCTCTAACCTCAAACCTAGTGTTTTTGTAGGATTCTCGTGCACTCTCCGAGATTCTTTTGTATGAAGATCCAGCTAGGTCAAGAGTGTATAAACCAAAATATAAAAGAGCCTTATCGAAAACACCAAGTACTTGAATAAAGATTCTTTTTCGATCCTACCGTTTGAGATACAAGACGCATACATCAACTCTAATACCATGAAGAAGACGAACAAAAGAGATGGGGATGTTAGTCGAAGTTTTTGGTTCGAACAATTGGGCATGTCTATATAGAGTCATGGTATTTCGAATTGATAGTTTTGAGAAATTATGAAAATCCATGGTTACGGAACACCTTCTCCAGCTTAAAAATACTCAGAATTTCAATGTTGAATTCTTCAAACTAAATGGTGAAGTGATTAGAGTATATCAAACTTGTTTAAGAATGTAATATCTATCTCTCTCGCTCTAACCTCAAACCTAGTGTTTTTGTAGGATTCTGTGCACTCTCCGAGACTCTTTTGTATGAAGATCAATCTAGGTCAACAGTGTATAAACCAAAATATAAATGAGCGTATCGAAAAACACCAAGTTCTTGAATAAAGATTCTTTTTCGATCCTAGTGTTTGAGATACAAGACGCATACATCAACTCTAATAGCATGAAGAAGAGGAACAAAAGACATGGGGATGTTAGTCGAAGTTTTTGGTTCGAACAATTGGGCATGTCCATATAGAGTCATGGAATTTGGAATCGATAGGTTTGATCAATCATTAAAATCCATGGTTACGGGACGCCTTCTCCACCTCAAAACAACTCGGAATTTTGATGTTGAACTCTTCATACTAAATTGTGAATAGATTAGAGGATATCAAGCTTGTTTAAGAATATAATTTTTATCTCTCTCCCTCTAACCTCAAACCTAGTGTTTTTGTAGGATTCTGTGCACTCTCCGAGATTCTTTTGTATGAAGATCCAGCTAGGTCAAGAGTGTATAAACCAAAATATAAAAGAGCCTTATCGAAAAACACCAAGTTCTTGAATAAAGATTCATTTTCGAACCTAGTGTTTGAGATACAAGACTCATACAGCAACTCTAATAGCATGAAGAAGACGAACAAAAGACATGGGGATGTTAGTCGAAGTTTTTGGTTCGAACAATTGGGCATGTCCATATAGAGTCATGGAATTTGGAATCGATAGGTTTGATCAATCATTAAAATCCATGGTTACAGGACGCCTTCTCCACCTCAAAACAACTCAGAATTTTGATGTTGAACTCTTCATACTAAATTGTGAATAGATTAGAGGATATCAAGCTTGTTTAAGAATATTATTTTTATCTCTCTCCCTCTAACCTCAAACCTAGTGTTTTTGTAGGATTCTGTGCACTCTCCGAGATTCTTTTGTATGAAGATCCAGCTAGGTCAAGAGGGTATAAACCAAAATATAAAAGAGCCTTATCGAAAACACCAAGTACTTGCATAAAGATTCTTTTTCGATCCTACTGTTTGAGATACAAGACGCATACATCAACTCTAATACCATGAAGAAGACGAACAAAAGAGATGGGGATGTTAGTCGAAGTTTTTGGTTCGAACAATTGGGCATGTCTATATAGAGTCATGGTATTTCGAATTGATAGTTTTGAGAAATTATGAAAATCCATGGTTACGGAACACCTTCTCCAGCTTAAAAATACTCAGAATTTCAATGTTGAATTCTTCAAACTAAATGGTGAAGTGATTAGAGTATATCAAACTTGTTTAAGAATGTAATATCTATCTCTCTCGCTCTAACCTCAAACCTAGTGTTTTTGTAGGATTCTCGTGCACTCTCCGAGACTCTTTTGTATGAAGATCAATCTAGGTCAACAGTGTATAAACCAAAATATAAATGAGCGTATCGAAAAACACCAAGTTCTTGAATAAAGATTCTTTTTCGATCCTAGTGTTTGAGATACAAGACGCATACATCAACTCTAATAGCATGAAGAAGACGAACAAAAGACATGGGGATGTTAGTCGAAGTTTTTGGTTCGAACAATTGGGCATGTCCATATAGAGTCATGGAATTTGGAATCGATAGGTTTGATCAATCATTAAAATCCATGGTTACGGGACGCCTTCTCCACCTCAAAACAACTCAGAATTTTGATGTTGAACTCTTCATACTAAATTGTGAATAGATTAGAGGATATCAAGCTTGTTTAAGAATATAATTTTTATCTCTCTCCCTCTAACCTCAAACCTAGTGTTTTTGTAGGATTCTGTGCACTCTCCGAGATTCTTTTGTATGAAGATGCAGCTAGGTCAAGAGTGTATAAACCAAAATATAAAAGAGCCTTATCGAAAACACCAAGTACTTGAATAAAGATTCTTTTTCGATCCTACTGTTGGAGATACAAGACGCATACATCAACTCTAATACCATGAAGAAGACGAACAAAAGAGATGGGGATGTTAGTCGAAGTTTTTGGTTCGAACAATTGGGCATGTCCATATAGAGTCATGGTATTTGGAATCGATAGGTTTGAGCAATCATGAAAATCCATGGTTACGAACGCCTTCTCCACCTCAAAACAACTCGAGAATTTTGATGTTGAACTCTTCAAACTAAATTGTGAATAGATTAGAGGATATCAAGCTTGTTTAAGAATATAATATCTATCTCTCTCGCTCTAACCTCAAACCTAGTGTTTTTGTAGGATTCTCGTGCACTCTCCGAGATTCTTTTGTATGAAGATCCAGCTAGGTCAAGAGTGTATAAACCAAAATATAAAAGAGCGTATCGAAAAACACCAAGTACTTGAATTAAGATTCTTTATCCATCCTAGTGTTTGAGATACAAGACGCATACATCAACTCTAATACCATGAAGAAGACGAAGAAAAGAGATGGGGATGTTAGTCGAAGTTTTTGGTTCGAACAATTGGACATGTCCATATAGAGTCATGGAATTTGGAATCGATAGGTTTGGTCAATCATTAAAATCCATGGTTACAGGACGCCTTCTCCACCTCAAAACAACTCAGAATTTTGATGTTGAACTCTTCATACTAAATTGTGAATAGATTAGAGGATATCAAGGTTGTTTAAGAATATAATTTTTATGTCTCTCGCTCTAACCTCAAACCTAGTGTTTTTGTAGGATTCTGTGCACTCTCCGAGATTCTTTTGTGTGAAGATCCAGCTAGGTAAAGAGTGTATAAACCAAAATATAAAAGAGCCTTATCGAAAACACCAAGTACTTGAATAAAGATTATTTTTCGATCCTACTGTTTGAGATACAAGACGCATACATCAACTCTAATACCATGAAGAAGACGAACAAAAGAGATGGGGATGTTAGTCGAAGTTTTTGGTTCGAACAATTGGACATGTCTATATAGAGTCATGGTATTTCGAATTGATAGTTTTGAGAAATTATGAAAATCCATGGTTACGGAACGCCTTCTCCAGCTTAAAAATACTCAGAATTTTGATGTTGAATTCATCAAACTAACTGGTGAAGTGATTAGAGTATATCAAACTTGTTTAAGAATGTAATATCTATCTCTCTCGCTCTAACCTCAAACCTAGTGTTTTTTGTAGGATTCTGTGCACTCTCCGAGACTCTTTTGTATGAAGATCAATCTAGGTCAACGGTGTATAAACCAAAATATAAAGGAGCGTATCGAAAAACACCAAGTTCTTGAATAAAGATTCTTTTTCGATCCTAGTGTTTGAGATACAAGACGCATACATCAACTCTAATAGCATGAAGAAGACGAACAAAAGACATGGGGATGTTAGTCGAAGTTTTTGGTTCGAACAATTGGGCATGTCCATATAGAGTCATGGAATTTGGAATCGATAGGTTTGATCAATCATTAAAATCCATGGTTACGGGACGCCTTCTCCACCTCAAAACAACTCAGAATTTTGATGTTGAACTCTTCATACTAAATTGTGAATAGATTAGAGGATATCAAGCTTGTTTAAGAATATAATTTTTATCTCTCTCGCTCTAACCTCAAACCTAGTGTTTTTGTAGGATTCTGTGCACTCTCCGAGATTCTTTTGTATGAAGATCCGGCTAGGTCAAGAGTGTATAAACCAAAATATAAAAGAGCCTTATCGAAAACACCAAGTACTTGAATAAAGATTCTTTTTCGATCCTACCGTTTGAGATACAAGACGCATACATCAACTCTAATACCATGAAGAAGACGAACAAAAGAGATGGGGATGTTAGTCGAAGTTTTTGGTTCGAACAATTGGACATGTCTATATAGAGTCATGGTATTTCGAATTGATAGTTTTGAGAAATTATGAAAATCCATGGTTACGGAACGCCTTCTCCAGCTTAAAAATACTCAGAATTTCGATGTTTAATTCTTCAAACTAAATGGTGAAGTGATTAGAGTATATCAAACTTGTTTAAGAATGTAATATCTATCTCTCTCGCTCTAACTTCGAACCTAGTGTTTTGGTAGGATTCTATGCACTCTCCGAGACTCTTTTGTGTGAAGATCCAGGTAGGTCAAGAGTGTATAAACCAAAATATAAAAGAGCGTATCGAAAAACACGAAGTACTTGAATAATGATTATTTTTCGATCCTATTGTTTTAGATACAAGACGCATACATCAACTCGAATACCATGAACGTGATGAACAAAAGAGATTAAGATGTTAGTAGAATTTTTTTGTTCGGACAATTGGACAGATCTATATAGAGTCATGGTATTTGGAATCGATAGGTTTGAGCAATCATTAAAATCCAGGGTTACACAATGCCTTCTCCACCTCAAAACTACTCAAAATTTCGATGTCGAACTCTTCAAACTAAATGTGAAGTGATTGAAGGATATCAAGCTTGTGTAAGAATGTAATCTCTATCTCTCTCACTCTAACCTCAAACCTAGTGTTTTTGTAGGATTCTGTGCACTCTCCGAGACACTTTTGTGTGAAGATCCAGCTAGGTCAAATTTTTAGCCATTCGCAACATACACGTCAAATATTAGCTCATTTGAAAAGTTCTAATTTACACCTCAAAATTTGTTAATTTCTGAAGGAAACAACTATGGTAATGAACCATTTTGACATGAAAATTTAAAATTTTCAAATCAATTAGTATTTGACATGCATTTTGGAAATAACTTAAAAGTTAGGTTTCATCATAATGACCCCCTGCAATAATTGGATTCTGAATTTTGAAATCAAATTAACTCGATATTGTTTTATCATGTGAAGAAATATTATCTAACTTCATGTACCTATTATTTGAAGGGCATAACATGGTGAACAATCAATTTTTAGCCATTCCCAACATACACGTCAAATATTAGCCCATTTGAAAAGTTCTAATTTACACCTCAAAATTTGTTAATTTCCGAAGGAAACAATTATGGTAATGAACCATTTTGACATGAAAATTTAAAATTTCCAAATCGATTATTATTTGACATACATGTTGGAAATAACTTAAAAGTTAGGTTTCATCATAATGACCCCCTACAATAATTGGATTATGAATTTTGAAATCATATTAACTCGATATTGTTTTATCATGTGAAGAAATATTATCTAACTTCATGTACCTATTATTTGAAGGGCATAACATGGTGAAACGTCAATTTTTAGCCATTCCCAACATACACGTCAAATATTAGCCCATTTGAAAAGTTCTAATTTTCACCTCAAAATTTGTTAATTTCTGAAGGAAACAACTATGGTAGTGAACCATTTTGACATTAAAATTTCAAATTTTCAAATCGATTATTATTTGACATGCATGTTGGAAATAACTTAAAAGTTAAGTTTCATCATAATGACCCCCTACAATAATGGGATTATGAATTTTGAAATCATATTAACTTGATATTGTTTTATTATGTGAAGAAATATTATCTAACTTCATGTACCTATTATTTGAACGGCATAACATGGTGAAACGTCAATTTTTAACCATTCCCAACATACACGTCAAATATTAGCCCATTTGCAAAGTTCTAATTTACACCTCAAAATTTATTAATTTCCGAAGGAAACAACTATGGTAATGAACCATTTTGACATTAAATTTTATAATTTTCAAATTGATTATTATTTGACATGCATCTTGGAAATAACTTGAAAGTTAAGTTTCATCATAATGACCCCCTGCAATAATTGGATTATCAATTGCGAAATCATATTAACTCGATATTGTTTTGTCGTGTGAAGAAATATTATCTAACTTCATGTACCTATTATTTGAAGGGCATAGCATGGTGAAACCTCAATTTTTCGCCATTCCCATCATACACGTCAAATATTAGCCCATTTGAAAAGTTCTAATTTTCACCTCAAAATTTGTCAATTTCCGAAGGGAACACCTATGGAAATGAACCATTTTGACATGAAAATTTCAAATTTTCATATCGATTATTATTTGACATGCATGTTGGAAACAACTTAAACGCTATGTTTCATCATAATGACCCCATGCAATAGTTGGATTATGAATTGTGAAATCATATTAACTCGATATTATTTTGTCATGTCAAGAAATATTATTTAACTTCATGTACCTATTATTTGAAGGGCATAACATGGTGGAACCTTAATTTTTAGCCATTCCCAACATACACGTCAAATATTAGCCCATTTGAAAAGTTCTAATTTAGACCTCAAAATTTGTTAATTTCCGAAGGAAACAACTATGGTAATGAGCCATTTTGACATGAAAATTTAAAATTTCCAAATCGATTAGTATTTGACATGCATGTTTGAAATAACTTAAAAGTTAGGTTTCATCATAATGACCCCCTGCAATAATTGGATTATGAATTTTGAAATCATATTAACTCGATATTGTTTTATCATGTGAAGAAATATTATCTAACTTCATGTACCTATTATTTGAAGGGCATAACATGGTGAAACGTCAATTTTTAGCCATTCCCAACATACACGTCAAATATTAGCCCATTTTAAAAGTTCTAATTTTCACCTCAAAATTTGTTAATTTCCGAAGGAAACAACTATGGTAGTGAACCATTTTGACATGAAAATTTAAAATTTCCAAATCGATTAGTATTTCACATGCATGTTTGAAATAACTTAAAAGTTAGGTTTCATCATAATGACCCCCTGCAATAATTGGATTATGAATTTTGAAATCATATTAACTTGATATTGTTTTATTATGTGAAGAAATATTATCTAACTTCATGTACCTATTATTTGAACGGCATAACATGGTGAAACGTCAATTTTTAGCCATTCCCAACATACACGTCAAATATTAGCCCATTTGAAAAGTTCTAATTTACACCTCAAAATTTGTTAATTTCCGAAGGAAACAACTATGGTAATGAACCATTTTGACATTAAATTTTAAAATTTTCAAATTGATTATTATTTGACATGCATCTTGGAAATAACTTGAAAGTTAAGTTTCATCATAATGACCCCCTGCAATAATTGGATTATCAATTGTGAAATCATATTAACTCGATATTGTTTTGTCATGTGAAGAAATATTATCTAACTTCATGTACCTATTATTTGAAGGGCATAACATGGTGAAACCTCAATTTTTCGCCATTCCCATCATACACGTCAAATATTAGCCCATTTGAAAAGTTCTAATTTTCACCTCAAAATTTGTCAATTTCCGAAGGGAACACCTATGGAAATGAACCATTTTGACATGAAAATTTCAAATTTTCATATCGATTATTATTTGACATGCATGTTGGAAATAACTTAAAAGCTAAGTTTCATCATAATGACCCCCTGCAATAGTTGGATTATGAATTGTGAAATCATATTAACTCGATATTATTTTGTCATGTCAAGAAATATTATTTAACTTCATGTACCTATTATTTGAAGGGCATAACATGGTGGAACCTTAATTTTTAGCCATTCCCAACATACACGTCAAATATTAGCCCATTTGAAAAGTTCTAATTTAGACCTCAAAATTTGTTAATTTCCGAAGGAAACAACTATGGTAATGAACCATTTTGACATGAAAATTTAAAATTTCCAAATCGATTAGTATTTGACATGCATGTTTGAAATAACTTAAAAGTTAGGTTTCATCATAATGACCCCCTGCAATAATTGGATTATGAATTTTGAAATCATATTAACTCGATATTGTTTTATCATGTGAAGAAATATTATCTAACTTCATGTACCTATTATTTGAAGGGCATAACATGGTGAAACGTCAATTTTTAGCCATTCCCAACATACACGTCAAATATTAGCCCATTTGAAAAGTTCTAATTTTCACCTCAAAATTTGTTAATTTCCGAAGGAAACAACTATGGTAGTGAACCATTTTGACATGAAAATTTCAAATTTTCAAATCGATTATTATTTGACATGCATGTTGGAAATAACTTAAAAGTTAAGTTTCATCATAATGACCCCCTGCAATAATTGGATTATGAATTTTGAAATCATATTAACTTGATATTGTTTTATTATGTGAAGAAATATTATCTAACTTCATGTACCTATTATTTGAACGGCATAACATGGTGAAACGTCAATTTTTAACCATTCCCAACATACACGTCAAATATTAGCCCATTTCCAAAGTTCTAATTTACACCTCAAAATTTGTTAATTTCCGAAGGAAACAACTATGGTAATGAACCATTTTGACATTAAATTTTATAATTTTCATATCGATTATTATTTGACATGCATGTTGGAAATAACTTAAAAGCTAAGTTTCATCATAATGACCCCTGCAATAATTGGATTATCAATTGCGAAATCATATTAACTCGATATTGTTTTATCATGTGAAGAAATATTATCTAACTTCATGTACCTATTATTTGAAGGGCATAACATGGTGAAACCTCAATTTTTCGCCATTCCCATCATACACGTCAAATATTAGCCCATTTGAAAAGTTCTAATTTTCACCTCAAAATTTGTCAATTTCCGAAGGGAACACCTATGGAAATGAACCATTTTGACATGAAAATTTCAAATTTTCATATCGATTATTATTTGACATGCATGTTGGAAACAACTTAAACGCTATGTTTCATCATAATGACCCCATGCAATAATTGGATTATGAATTTTAAAATCATATTAACTCGATATTATTTTATCATGTGATGAAATATTATCTAACTTCATGTACCTATTATTTGAAGGGCATAACATGGTGGAACCTTAATTTTTAGCCATTCCCAACATACACGTCAAATATTAGCCCATTTGAAAAGTTCTAATTTAGACCTCAAAATTTGTTAATTTCCGAAGGAAACAACTATGGTAATGAACCATTTTGACATGAAAATTTAAAATTTCCAAATCGATTAGTATTTGACATGCATGTTTGAAATAACTTAAAAGTTAAGTTTCATCATAATGACCCCCGCAATAATTGGATTATGAATTTTGAAATCATATTAACTCGATATTGTTTTATCATGTGAAGAAATATTATCTAACTTCATGTACCTATTATTTGAAGGGCATAACATGGTGAAACGTCAATTTTTAGCCATTCCCAACATACACGTCAAATATTAGCCCATTTGAAAAGTTCTAATTTTCACCTCAAAATTTGTTAATTTCCGAAGGAAACAACTATGGAAATGAACCATTTTGACATGAAAATTTCAAATTTTCAAATCGATTATTATTTGACATGCATGTTGGAAATAACTTAAAAGTTAAGTTTCATCATAATGACCCCCTGCAATAATTGGATTATGAATTTTGAAATCATATTAACTTGATATTGTTTTATCATGTGAAGAAATATTATCTAACTTCATGTACCTATTATTTGAAGGGCATAACATGGTGAAACGTCAATTTTTAGCCATTCCCAACATACACGTCAAATATTAGCCCATTTGAAAAGTTCTAATTTTCACCTCAAAATTTGTCAATTTCCGAAGGAAACAACTATGGAAATGAACCATTTTGACATTAAAATTTCAAAATTTTCAAATCGATTATTATTTGACATGCATGTTGGAAATAACTTAAAAGCTAAGTTTCATCATAATGACCCCCTGCAATAATTGGATTATGAATTTTAAAATCATATTAACTCGATATTGTTTTATCATGTGAAGAAATATTATCTAACTTCATGTACCTATTATTTGAAGGGCATAACATGGTGAAACCTCAATTTTTAGCCATTCCCAACATACACGTCAAATATTAGCCCATTTGAAAATTTCTAATTTTCACCTCAAAATTTGTCAATTTCCGAAGGAAACAACTATGGAAATGAACCATTTTGACATGAAAATTTCAAATTTTCAAATCGATTATTATTTGACATGCATGTTGGAAATAACTTAAAAGCTAAGTTTCATCATAATGACCCCCTACAATAATTGGATTATGAATTTTAAAATCATATTAACTCGATATTATTTTATCATGTGAAGAAATATTATCTAACTTCATGTACCTATTATTTGAAGGGCATAACATGGTGAAACCTCAATTTTTAGCCATTCCCAACATACACGTCAAATATTAGCCCATTTGAAAAGTTCTAATTTTCACCTCAAAATTTGTCAATTTCCGAAGGAAACAACTATGGAAATGAACCATTTTGACATGAAAATTTAAAATTTTCAAATCGATTAGTATTTGACATGCATGTTGGAAATAACTTAAAAGTTAAGTTTCATCATAATGACCCCCCGCAATAATTGGATTATGAATTTTGAAATCATATTAACTCGATATTGTTTTATCATGTGAAGAAATATTATCTAACTTCATGTACCTATTATTTGAAGGGCATAACATGGTGAAACGTCAATTTTTAGCCATTCCCAACATACACGTCAAATATTAGCCCATTTGAAAAGTTCTAATTTTCACCTCAAAATTTGTCAATTTCCGAAGGAAACAACTATGGAAATGAACCATTTTGACATGAAAATTTCAAATTTTCAAATCGATTATTATTTGACATGCATGTTGGAAATAACTTAAAAGCTAAGTTTCATCATAATGACCCCCTGCAATAATTGGATTATGAATTTTAAAATCATATTAACTCGATATTGTTTTATCATGTGAAGAAATATTATCTAACTTCATGTACCTATTATTTGAAGGGCATAACATGGTGAAACCTCAATTTTTAGCCATTCCCATCATACACGTCAAATATTAGCCCATTTGAAAAGTTCTAATTTTCACCTCAAAATTTGTCAATTTCCGAAGGAAACACCTATGGAAATGAACCATTTTGACATGAAAATTTCAAATTTTCAAATCGATTATTATTTGACATGCACGTTGGAAATAACTTAAAAGCTAAGTTTCATCATAATGACCCCCTGCAATAATTGGATTATGAATTTTAAAATCATATTAACTCGATATTATTTTATCATGTGAAGAAATATTATCTAACTTCATGTACCTATTATTTGAAGGGCATAACATGGTGAAACCTCAATTTTTAGCCATTCCCAACATACACGTCAAATATTAGCCCATTTGAAAATTTCTAATTTTACCTCAAAATTTGTCAATTTCAGAAGGAAACAACTATGGAAATGAACCATTTTGACATGAAAATTTCAAATTTTCAAATCGATTATTATTTGACATGCATGTTGGAAATAACTTAAAAGCTAAGTTTCATCATAATGACCCCCCGCAATAATTGGATTATGAATTTTGAAATCATATTAACTCGATATTGTTTTATCATGTGAAGAAATATTATCTAACTTCATGTACCTATTATTTGAAGGGCATAACATGGTGAAACGTCAATTTTTAGCCATTCCCAACATACACGTCAAATATTAGCCCATTTGAAAAGTTCTAATTTTCACCTCAAAATTTGTCAATTTCCGAAGGAAACAACTATGGAAATGAACCATTTTGACATGAAAATTTCAAATTTTCAAATCGATTATTATTTGACATGCATGTTGGAAATAACTTAAAAGCTAAGTTTCATCATAATGACCCCCCGCAATAATTGGATTATGAATTTTGAAATCATATTAACTCGATATTGTTTTATCATGTGAAGAAATATTATCTAACTTCATGTACCTATTATTTGAAGGGCATAACATGGTGAAACGTCAATTTTTAGCCATTCCCAACATACACGTCAAATATTAGCCCATTTGAAAAGTTCTAATTTTCACCTCAAAATTTGTCAATTTCCGAAGGAAACAACTATGGAAATGAACCATTTTGACATTAAAATTTCAAATTTTCAAATCGATTATTATTTGACATGCACGTTGGAAATAACTTAAAAGCTAAGTTTCATCATAATGACCCCCTGCAATAATTGGATTATGAATTTTAAAATCATATTAACTCGATATTGTTTTATCATGTGAAGAAATATTATCTAACTTCATGTACCTATTATTTGAAGGGCATAACATGGTGAAACCTCAATTTTTAGCCATTCCCAACATACACGTCAAATATTAGCCCATTTGAAAAGTTCTAATTTTCACCTCAAAATTTGTCAATTTCCGAAGGGAACACCTATGGAAATGAACCATTTTGACATGAAAATTTCAAATTTTCAAATCGATTATTATTTGACATGCATGTTGGAAATAACTTAAAAGCTAAGTTTCATCATAATGACCCCCTACAATAATTGGATTTTGAATTTTAAAATCATATTAACTCGATATTATTTTGTCATGTGAAGAAATATTATCTAACTTCATGTACCTATTATTTGAAGGGCATAACATGGTGAAACCTCAATTTTTCGCCATTCCCATCATACACGTCAAATATTAGCCCATTTGAAAATTTCTAATTTTACCTCAAAATTTGTCAATTTCAGAAGGAAACAACTATGGAAATGAACCATTTTGACATGAAAATTTCAAATTTTCAAATCGATTATTATTTGACATGCATGTTGGAAATAACTTAAAAGCTAAGTTTCATCATAATGACCCCCGGCAATAATTGGATTATGAATTTTGAAATCATATTAACTCGATATTGTTTTATCATGTGAAGAAATATTATCTAACTTCATGTACCTATTATTTGAAGGGCATAACATGGTGAAACGTCAATTTTTAGCCATTCCCAACATACACGTCAAATATTAGCCCATTTGAAAAGTTCTAATTTTCACCTCAAAATTTGTCAATTTCCGAAGGAAACAACTATGGAAATGAACCATTTTGACATTAATATTTCAAAATTTCATATCGATTATTATATGACATGCATGTTGGAAATAACTTAAAAGTTAAGTTTCATCATAATGACCCCCTGCAATAATTGGATTATGAATTTTAAAATCATATTAACTCGATATTGTTTTATCATGTGAAGAAATATTATCTAACTTCATGTACCTATTATTTGAAGGGCATAACATGGTGAAACCTCAATTTTTAGCCATTCCCAACATACACGTCAAATATTAGCCCATTTGAAAAGTTCTAATTTTCACCTCAAAATTTGTCAATTTCCGAAGGGAACACCTATGGAAATGAACCATTTTGACATGAAAATTTCAAATTTTCAAATCGATTAGTATTTGACATGCATGTTGGAAATAACTTAAAAGCTAAGTTTCATCATAATGACCCCCTGCAATAATTGGATTATGAATTTTGAAATCATATTAACTCGATATTATTTTATCATGTGAAGAAATATTATCTAACTTCATGTACCTATTATTTGAAGGGCATAACATGGTGAAACCTCAATTTTTAGCCATTCCCAACATACACGTCAAATATTAGCCCATTTGAAAAGTTCTAATTTACACCTCAAAATTTGTTAATTTCCGAAGGAAACAACTATGGTAATGAACCATTTTGACATGAAAATTTAAAATTTTCAAATCGATTAGTATTTGACATGCATGTTGGAAATAACTTAAAAGTTAGGTTTCATCATAATGACCCCCCGCAATAATTGGATTATGAATTTTGAAATCATATTAACTCGATATTGTTTTATCATGTGAAGAAATATTATCTAACTTCATGTACCTATTATTTGAAGGGCATAACATGGTGAAACGTCAATTTTTAGCCATTCCCAACATACACGTCAAATATTAGCCCATTTGAAAAGTTCTAATTTTCACCTCAAAATTTGTCAATTTCCGAAGGAAACAACTATGGAAATGAACCATTTTGACATGAAAATTTCAAATTTTCAAATCGATTATTATTTGACATGCATGTTGGAAATAACTTAAAAGCTAAGTTTCATCATAATGACCCCCCGCAATAATTGGATTATGAATTTTGAAATCATATTAACTCGATATTGTTTTATCATGTGAAGAAATATTATCTAACTTCATGTACCTATTATTTGAAGGGCATAACATGGTGAAACGTCAATTTTTAGCCATTCCCAACATACACGTCAAATATTAGCCCATTTGAAAAGTTCTAATTTACACCTCAAAATTTGTTAATTTCCGAAGGAAACAACTATGGTAATGAACCATTTTGACATGAAAATTTAAAATTTTCAAATTGATTATTATTTGACATGCATGTTGGAAATAACTTAAAAGTTAGGTTTCATCATAATGACCCCCTGCAATAATTGGATTATGAATTTTGAAATCATATTAACTCGATATTGTTTTATCATGTGAAGAAATATTATCTAACTTCATGTACCTATTATTTGAAGGGCATAACATGGTGAAACCTCAATTTTTAGCCATTCCCAACATACACGTCAAATATTAGCCCATTTGAAAAGTTCTAATTTTCACCTCAAAATTTGTCAATTTCCGAAGGGAACACCTATGGAAATGAACCATTTTGACATGAAAATTTCAAATTTTCATATCGATTATTATTTGACATGCATGTTGGAAATAACTTAAAAGCTAAGTTTCATCATAATGACCCCCTGCAATAATTGGATTATGAATTGTGAAATCATATTAACTCGATATTATTTTGTCATGTGAAGAAATATTATCTAACTTCATGTACCTATTATTTGAAGGGCATAACATGGTGGAACCTTAATTTTTAGCCATTCCCAACATACACGTCAAATATTAGCCCATTTGAAAAGTTCTAATTTACACCTCAAAATTTGTTAATTTCCGAAGGAAACAACTATGGTAATGAACCATTTTGACATGAAAATTTAAAATTTTCAAATCGATTAGTATTTGACATGCATGTTGGAAATAACTTAAAAGTTAGGTTTCATCATAATGACCCCCCGCAATAATTGGATTATGAATTTTGAAATCATATTAACTCGATATTGTTTTATCATGTGAAGAAATATTATCTAACTTCATGTACCTATTATTTGAAGGGCATAACATGGTGAAACGTCAATTTTTAGCCATTCCCAACATACACGTCAAATATTAGCCCATTTGAAAAGTTCTAATTTTCACCTCAAAATTTGTCAATTTCCGAAGGAAACAACTATGGAAATGAACCATTTTGACATTAAAATTTCAAATTTTCAAATCGATTATTATTTGACATGCACGTTGGAAATAACTTAAAAGCTAAGTTTCATCATAATGACCCCCTGCAATAATTGGATTATGAATTTTAAAATCATATTAACTCGATATTGTTTTATCATGTGAAGAAATATTATCTAACTTCATGTACCTATTATTTGAAGGGCATAACATGGTGAAACCTCAATTTTTAGCCATTCCCAACATACACGTCAAATATTAGCCCATTTGAAAAGTTCTAATTTTCACCTCAAAATTTGTCAATTTCCGAAGGGAACACCTATGGAAATGAACCATTTTGACATGAAAATTTCAAATTTACAAATCGATTATTATTTGACATGCATGTTGGAAATAACTTAAAAGCTAAGTTTCATCATAATGACCCCCTGCAATAATTGGATTATGAATTTTGAAATCATATTAACTCGATATTATTTTATCATGTGAAGAAATATTATCTAACTTCATGTACCTATTATTTGAAGGGCATAACATGGTGAAACCTCAATTTTTAGCCATTCCCAACATACACGTCAAATATTAGCCCATTTGAAAAGTTCTAATTTACACCTCAAAATTTGTTAATTTCCGAAGGAAACAACTATGGAAATGAACCATTTTGACATGAAAATTTCAAATTTTCAAATCGATTAGTATTTGACATGCATGTTGGAAATAACTTAAAAGCTAAGTTTCATCATAATGACCCCCCGCAATAATTGGATTATGAATTTTGAAATCATATTAACTCGATATTGTTTTATCATGTGAAGAAATATTATCTAACTTCATGTACCTATTATTTGAAGGGCATAACATGGTGAAACGTCAATTTTTAGCCATTCCCAACATACACGTCAAATATTAGCCCATTTGAAAAGTTCTAATTTTCACCTCAAAATTTGTCAATTTCCGAAGGAAACAACTATGGAAATGAACCATTTTGACATGAAAATTTCAAATTTTCAAATCGATTATTATTTGACATGCATGTTGGAAATAACTTAAAAGCTAAGTTTCATCATAATGACCCCCTGCAATAATTGGATTATGAATTTTAAAATCATATTAACTCGATATTGTTTTATCATGTGAAGAAATATTATCTAACTTCATGTACCTATTATTTGAAGGGCATAACATGGTGAAACGTCAATTTTTAGCCATTCCCAACATACACGTCAAATATTAGCCCATTTGAAAAGTTCTAATTTTCACCTCAAAATTTGTCAATTTCCGAAGGAAACAACTATGGAAATGAACCATTTTGACATGAAAATTTCAAATTTTCAAATCGATTATTATTTGACATGCATGTTGGAAATAACTTAAAAGCTAAGTTTCATCATAATGACCCCCCGCAATAATTGGATTATGAATTTTAAAATCATATTAACTCGATATTGTTTTATCATGTGAAGAAATATTATCGAACTTCATGTACCTATTATTTGAAGGGCATAACATGGTGAAACCTCAATTTTTAGCCATTCCCAACATACACGTCAAATATTAGCCCATTTGAAAATTTCTAATTTTACCTCAAAATTTGTCAATTTCCGAAGGCAACACCTATGGAAATGAACCATTTTGACATGAAAATTTCAAATTTTCATATCGATTATTATTTGACATGCATGTTGGAAATAACTTAAAAGCTAAGTTTCATCATAATGACCCCCGGCAATAATTGGATTATGAATTTTGAAATCATATTAACTCGATATTGTTTTATCATGTGAAGAAATATTATCTAACTTCATGTACCTATTATTTGAAGGGCATAACATGGTGAAACCTCAATTTTTAGCCATTCCCAACATACACGTCAAATATTAGCCCATTTGAAAAGTTCTAATTTTCACCTCAAAATTTGTCAATTTCAGAAGGAAACAACTATGGAAATGAACCATTTTGACATGAAAATTTCAAATTTTCAAATCGATTATTATTTGACATGCATGTTGGAAATAACTTAAAAGCTAAGTTTCATCATAATGACCCCCCGCAATAATTGGATTATGAATTTTAAAATCATATTAACTCGTTATTGTTTTATCATGTGAAGAAATATTATCTAACTTCATGTACCTATTATTTGAAGGGCATAACATGGTGAAACGTCAATTTTTAGCCATTCCCAACATACACGTCAAATATTAGCCCATTTGAAAAGTTCTAATTTTCACCTCAAAATTTGTCAATTTCCGAAGGGAACACCTATGGAAATGAACCATTTTGACATGAAAATTTCAAATTTTCAAATCGATTATTATTTGACATGCATGTTGGAAATAACTTAAAAGCTAAGTTTCATCATAATGACCCCCGCAATAATTGGATTATGAATTTTAAAATCATATTAACTCGATATTACTTTATCATGTGAAGAAATATTATCTAACTTCATGTACCTATTATTTGAACGGCATAACATGGTGAAACCTCAATTTTTAGCCATTCCCAACATACACGTCAAATATTAGCCCATTTGAAAATTTCTAATTTTACCTCAAAATTTGTCAATTTCAGAAGGAAACAACTATGGAAATGAACCATTTTGACATGAAAATTGCAAATTTTCAAATCGATTATTATTTGACATGCATGTTGGAAATAACTTAAAAGCTAAGTTTCATCATAATGACCCCCCGCAATAATTGGATTATGAATTTTAAAATCATATTAACTCGATATTGTTTTATCATGTGAAGAAATATTATCTAACTTCATGTACCTATTATTTGAAGGGCATAACATGGTGAAACGTCAATTTTTAGCCATTCCCAACATACACGTCAAATATTAGCCCATTTGAAAAGTTCTAATTTTCACCTCAAAATTTGTCAATTTCCGAAGGAAACAACTATGGAAATGAACCATTTTGACATGAAAATTTCAAATTTTCAAATCGATTATTATTTGACATGCATGTTGGAAATAACTTAAAAGCTAAGTTTCATCATAATGACCCCCTGCAATAATTGGATTATGAATTTTAAAATCATATTAACTCGATATTGTTTTATCATGTGAAGAAATATTATCTAACTTCATGTACCTATTATTTGAAGGGCATAACATGGTGAAACGTCAATTTTTAGCCATTCCCAACATACACGTCAAATATTAGCCCATTTGAAAAGTTCTAATTTTCACACCTCAAAATTTGTCAATTTCCGAAGGAAACAACTATGGAAATGAACCATTTTGACATGAAAATTTCAAATTTTCAAATCGATTATTATTTGACATGCATGTTGGAAATAACTTAAAAGCTAAGTTTCATCATAATGACCCCCTGCAATAATTGGATTATGAATTTTAAAATCATATTAACTCGATATTGTTTTATCATGTGAAGAAATATTATCTAACTTCATGTACCTATTATTTGAAGGGCATAACATGGTGAAACCTCAATTTTTAGCCATTCCCAACATACACGTCAAATATTAGCCCATTTGAAAATTTCTAATTTTACCTCAAAATTTGTCAATTTCAGAAGGAAACACCTATGGAAATGAACCATTTTGACATGAAAATTTCAAATTTTCAAATCGATTATTATTTGACATGCATGTTGGAAATAACTTAAAAGCTAAGTTTCATCATAATGACCCCCGCAATAATTGGATTATGAATTTTAAAATCATATTAACTCGATATTGTTTTATCATGTGAAGAAATATTATCTAACTTCATGTACCTATTATTTGAAGGGCATAACATGGTGAAACGTCAATTTTTAGCCATTCCCAACATACACGTCAAATATTAGCCCATTTGAAAAGTTCTAATTTTCACCTCAAAATTTGTCAATTTCCGAAGGAAACAACTATGGAAATGAACCATTTTGACATTAAAATTTCAAATTTTCAAATCGATTATTATTTGACATGCATGTTGGAAATAACTTAAAAGCTAAGTTTCATCATAATGACCCCCCTGCAATAATTGGATTATGAATTTTGAAATCATATTAACTCGATATTGTTTTATCATGTGAAGAAATATTATCTAACTTCATGTACCTATTATTTGAAGGGCTTAACATGGTGAAACCTCAATTTTTAGCCATTCCCAACATACACGTCAAATATTAGCCCATTTGAAAAGTTCTAATTTTCACCTCAAATTTTGTCAATTTCCGAAGGGAACCAACTATGGAAATGAACTATTTTGACATGGAAATTTCAAATTTTCAAATCGATTATTATTTGACATGCACGTTGGAAATAACTTAAAAGCTAAGTTTCATCATAATGACCCCCTGCAATAATTGGATTATGAATTTTAAAATCATATTAACTCGATATTATTTTATCATGTGAAGAAATATTATCTAACTTCATGTACCTATTATTTGAAGGGCATAACATGGTGAAACCTCAATTTTTAGCCATTCCCAACATACACGTCAAATATTAGCCCATTTGAAAAGTTCTAATTTTCACCTCAAAATTTGTCAATTTCCGAAGGAAACAACTATGGAAATGAACCATTTTGACATGAAAATTTCAAATTTTCAAATCGATTATTATTTGACATGCATGTTGGAAATAACTTAAAAGCTAAGTTTCATCATAATGACCCCCCGCAATAATTGGATTATGAATTTTAAAATCATATTAACTCGATATTGTTTTATCATGTGAAGAAATATTATCTAACTTCATGTACCTATTATTTGAAGGGCATAACATGGTGAAACGTCAATTTTTAGCCATTCCCAACATACACGTCAAATATTAGCCCATTTGAAAAGTTCTAATTTTCACCTCAAAATTTGTCAATTTCCGAAGGAAACAACTATGGAAATGAACCATTTTGACATGAAAATTTCAAATTTTCAAATCGATTATTATTTGACATGCACGTTGGAAATAACTTAAAAGCTAAGTTTCATCATAATGACCCCCTGCAATAATTGGATTATGAATTTTAAAATCATATTAACTCGATATTATTTTATCATGTGAAGAAATATTATCTAACTTCATGTACCTATTATTTGAAGGGCATAACATGGTGAAACGTCAATTTTTAGCCATTCCCAACATACACGTCAAATATTAGCCCATTTGAAAAGTTCTAATTTTCACCTCAAAATTTGTCAATTTCCGAAGGAAACAACTATGGAAATGAACCATTTTGACATGAAAATTTCAAATTTTCAAATCGATTATTATTTGACATGCATGTTGGAAATAACTTAAAAGCTAAGTTTCATCATAATGACCCCCCGCAATAATTAGATTCTGAATTTTAAATCATATTAACACGTTATTGTTTTATCATGTGAAGAAATATTATCGAACTTCATGTACCTATTATTTGAACGGCATAACATGGTGAAACCTCAAATTTTAGCCATTCCCATCATACACGTCAAATATTAGCCCATTTGAAAAGTTCTAATTTTCACCTCAAAATTTGTCAATTTCCGAAGGAAACACACTATGGAAATGAACCATTTTGACATGAAAATTTCAAATTTTCAAATCGATTATTATTTGACATGCATGTTGGAAATAACTTAAAAGCTAAGTTTCATCATAATGACCCCCTGCAATAATTGGATTATGAATTTTAAAATCATATTAACTCGATATTGTTTTATCATGTGAAGAAATATTATCTAACTTCATGTACCTATTATTTGAAGGGCATAACATGGTGAAACCTCAATTTTTAGCCATTCCCAACATACACGTCAAATATTAGCCCATTTGAAAATTTCTAATTTTACCTCAAAATTTGTCAATTTCAGAAGGAAACAACTATGGAAATGAACCATTTTGACATGAAAATTTCAAATTTTCAAATCGATTATTATTTGACATGCATGTTGGAAATAACTTAAAAGCTAAGTTTCATCATAATGACCCCCCGCAATAATTGGATTATGAATTTTAAAATCATATTAACTCGATATTGTTTTATCATGTGAAGAAATATTATCTAACTTCATGTACCTATTATTTGAAGGGCATAACATGGTGAAACCTCAATTTTTAGCCATTCCCAACATACACGTCAAATATTAGCCCATTTGAAAAGTTCTAATTTTACCTCAAAATTTGTCAATTTCAGAAGGAAACAACTATGGAAATGAACCATTTTGACATGAAAATTTCAAAATTTCAAATCGATTATTATTTGACTTGCATGTTGGAAATAACTTAAAAGCTAAGTTTCATCATAATGACCCCCCGCAATAATTGGATTATGAATTTTAAAATCATATTAACTCGATATTATTTTATCATGTGAAGAAATATTATCGAACTTCATGTACCTATTATTTGAACGGCATAACATGGTGAAACCTCAATTTTTAGCCATTCCCAACATACACGTCAAATATTAGCCCATTTGAAAATTTCTAATTTTACCTCAAAATTTGTCAATTTCAGAAGGAAACAACTATGGAAATGAACCATTTTGACATGAAAATTTCAAATTTTCAAATCGATTATTATTTGACATGCATGTTGGAAATAACTTAAAAGCTAAGTTTCATCATAATGACCCCCGCAATAATTGGATTATGAATTTTAAAATCATATTAACTCGATATTGTTTTATCATGTGAAGAAATATTATCTAACTTCATGTACCTATTATTTGAAGGGCATAACATGGTGAAACCTCAATTTTTAGCCATTCCCAACATACACGTCAAATATTAGCCCATTTGAAAAGTTCTAATTTTACCTCAAAATTTGTCAATTTCCGAAGGAAACACCTATGGAAATGAACCATTTTGACATGAAAATTTCAAATTTTCAAATCGATTATTATTTGACATGCATGTTGGAAATAACTTAAAAGCTAAGTTTCATCATAATGACCCCCGCAATAATTGGATTATGAATTTTAAAATCATATTAACTCGATATTGTTTTATCATGTGAAGAAATATTATCGAACTTCATGTACCTATTATTTGAACGGCATAACATGGTGAAACCTCAATTTTTAGCCATTCCCAACATACACGTCAAATATTAGCCCATTTGAAAATTTCTAATTTTACCTCAAAATTTGTCAATTTCAGAAGGAAACAACTATGGAAATGAACCATTTTGACATGAAAATTTCAAATTTTCAAATCGATTATTATTTGACATGCATGTTGGAAATAACTTAAAAGCTAAGTTTCATCATAATGACCCCCGCAATAATTGGATTATGAATTTTAAAATCATATTAACTCGATATTGTTTTATCATGTGAAGAAATATTATCTAACTTCATGTACCTATTATTTGAAGGGCATAACATGGTGAAACGTCAATTTTTAGCCATTCCCAACATACACGTCAAATATTAGCCCATTTGAAAAGTTCTAATTTTCACCTCAAAATTTGTCAATTTCCGAAGGAAACAACTATGGAAATGAACCATTTTGACATGAAAATTTCAAATTTTCAAATCGATTATTATTTGACATGCATGTTGGAAATAACTTAAAAGCTAAGTTTCATCATAATGACCCCCCGCAATAATTGGATTATGAATTTTAAAATCATATTAACTCGATATTGTTTTATCATGTGAAGAAATATTATCTAACTTCATGTACCTATTATTTGAAGGGCTTAACATGGTGAAACCTCAATTTTTAGCCATTCCCAACATACATGTCAAATATTAACCCATATGAAAAGTTTTAATTTTCACCTCAAAATTTGTCAATTTCCGAAGGAAACAACTATGGAAATGAACCATTTTGACATGAAAATTTCAAATTTTCAAATCGATTATTATTTGACATGCATGTTGGAAATAACTTAAAAGCTAAGTTTCATCATAATGACCCCCTGCAATAATTGGATTATGAATTTTAAAATCATATTAACTCGATATTGTTTTATCATGTGAAGAAATATTATCTAACTTCATGTACCTATTATTTGAAGGGCATAACATGGTGAAACCTCAATTTTTAGCCATTCCCAACATACACGTCAAATATTAGCCCATTTGAAAATTTCTAATTTTACCTCAAAATTTGTCAATTTCCGAAGGAAACAACTATGGAAATGAACCATTTTGACATGAAAATTTCAAATTTTCAAATCGATTATTATTTGACGTGCATGTTGGAAATAACTTAAAAGCTAAGTTTCATCATAATGACCCCCTGCAATAATTGGATTATGAATTTTAAAATCATATTAACTCGATATTGTTTTATCATGTGAAGAAATATTATCTAACTTCATGTACCTATTATTTGAAGGGCATAACATGGTGAAACGTCAATTTTTAGCCATTCCCAACATACACGTCAAATATTAGCCCATTTGAAAAGTTCTAATTTTCACCTCAAAATTTGTCAATTTCCGAAGGAAACAACTATGGAAATGAACCATTTTGACATGAAAATTTCAAATTTTCAAATCGATTATTATTTGACATGCATGTTGGAAATAACTTAAAAGCTAAGTTTCATCATAATGACCCCCGCAATAATTGGATTATGAATTTTAAAATCATATTAACTCGATATTGTTTTATCATGTGAAGAAATATTATCTAACTTCATGTACCTATTATTTGAAGGGCATAACATGGTGAAACGTCAATTTTTAGCCATTCCCAACATACACGTCAAATATTAGCCCATTTGAAAAGTTCTAATTTTCACCTCAAAATTTGTCAATTTCCGAAGGAAACAACTATGGAAATGAACCATTTTGACATGAAAATTTCAAATTTTCAAATCGATTATTATTTGACATGCATGTTGGAAATAACTTAAAAGCTAAGTTTCATCATAATGACCCCCTGCAATAATTGGATTATGAATTTTAAAATCATATTAACTCGATATTGTTTTATCATGTGAAGAAATATTATCTAACTTCATGTACCTATTATTTGAAGGGCTTAACATGGTGAACCCTCAATTTTTAGCCATTCCCAACATACATGTCAAATATTAACCCATTTGAAAAGTTTTAATTTTCACCTCAAAATTTGTCAATTTCCGAAGGAAACAACTATGGAAATGAACCATTTTGACATGAAAATTTCAAATTTTCAAATCGATTATTATTTGACATGCACGTTGGAAATAACTTAAAAGCTAAGTTTCATCATAATGACCCCCTGCAATAATTGGATTATGAATTTTAAAATCATATTAACTCGATATTATTTTATCATGTGAAGAAATATTATCTAACTTCATGTACCTATTATTTGAAGGGCATAACATGGTGAAACCTCAATTTTTAGCCATTCCCAACATACACGTCAAATATTAGCCCATTTGAAAATTTCTAATTTTACCTCAAAATTTGTCAATTTCAGAAGGAAACAACTATGGAAATGAACCATTTTGACATGAAAATTTCAAATTTTCAAATCGATTATTATTTGACATGCATGTTGGAAATAACTTAAAAGCTAAGTTTCATCATAATGACCCCCCGCAATAATTGGATTATGAATTTTAAAATCATATTAACTCGTTATTGTTTTATCATGTGAAGAAATATTATCGAACTTCATGTACCTATTATTTGAACGGCATAACATGGTGAAACCTCAATTTTTAGCCATTCCCAACATACACGTCAAATATTAGCCCATTTGAAAATTTCTAATTTTACCTCAAAATTTGTCAATTTCCGAAGGAAACAACTATGGAAATGAACCATTTTGACATGAAAATTTCAAATTTTCAAATCGATTATTATTTGACTTGCATGTTGGAAATAACTTAAAAGCTAAGTTTCATCATAATGACCCCCTGCAATAATTGGATTATGAATTTTAAAATCATATTAACTCGATATTGTTTTATCATGTGAAGAAATATTATCTAACTTCATGTACCTATTATTTGAAGGGCATAACATGGTGAAACGTCAATTTTTAGCCATTCCCAACATACACGTCAAATATTAGCCCATTTGAAAAGTTCTAATTTTCACCTCAAAATTTGTCAATTTCCGAAGGAAACAACTATGGAAATGAACCATTTTGACATGAAAATTTCAAATTTTCAAATCGATTATTATTTGACATGCATGTTGGAAATAACTTAAAAGCTAAGTTTCATCATAATGACCCCCCGCAATAATTGGATTATGAATTTTAAAATCATATTAACTCGATATTGTTTTATCATGTGAAGAAATATTATCTAACTTCATGTACCTATTATTTGAAGGGCTTAACATGGTGAAACCTCAATTTTTAGCCATTCCCAACATACATGTCAAATATTAACCCATTTGAAAAGTTTTAATTTTCACCTCAAAATTTGTCAATTTCCGAAGGAAACAACTATGGAAATGAACCATTTTGACATGAAAATTTCAAATTTTCAAATCGATTATTATTTGACATGCACGTTGGAAATAACTTAAAAGCTAAGTTTCATCATAATGACCCCCTGCAATAATTGGATTATGAATTTTAAAATCATATTAACTCGATATTATTTTATCATGTGAAGAAATATTATCTAACTTCATGTACCTATTATTTGAAGGGCTTAACATGGTGAAACCTCAATTTTTAGCCATTCCCAACATACACGTCAAATATTAGCCCATTTGAAAAGTTCTAATTTTCACCTCAAAATTTGTCAATTTCAGAAGGAAACAACTATGGAAATGAACCATTTTGACATGAAAATTTCAAATTTTCAAATCGATTATTATTTGACATGCATGTTGGAAATAACTTAAAAGCTAAGTTTCATCATAATGACCCCCCGCAATAATTGGATTATGAATTTTAAAATCATATTAACTCGATATTGTTTTATCATGTGAAGAAATATTATCTAACTTCATGTACCTATTATTTGAAGGGCATAACATGGTGAAACGTCAATTTTTAGCCATTCCCAACATACACGTCAAATATTAGCCCATTTGAAAAGTTCTAATTTTCACCTCAAAATTTGTCAATTTCCGAAGGAAACAACTATGGAAATGAACCATTTTGACATGAAAATTTCAAATTTTCAAATCGATTATTATTTGACATGCATGTTGGAAATAACTTAAAAGCTAAGTTTCATCATAATGACCCCTCGCAATAATTGGATTATGAATTTTAAAATCATATTAACTCGATATTGTTTTATCATGTGAAGAAATATTATCTAACTTCATGTACCTATTATTTGAAGGGCTTAACATGGTGAAACCTCAATTTTTAGCCATTCCCAACATACACGTCAAATATTAGCCCATTTGAAAAGTTCTAATTTTCACCTCAAAATTTGTCAATTTCAGAAGGAAACAACTATGGAAATGAACCATTTTGACATGAAAATTTCAAATTTTCAAATCGATTATTATTTGACATGCATGTTGGAAATAACTTAAAAGCTAAGTTTCATCATAATGACCCCCTGCAATAATTGGATTATGAATTTTAAAATCATATTAACTCGATATTGTTTTATCATGTGAAGAAATATTATCTAACTTCATGTACCTATTATTTGAAGGGCATAACATGGTGAAACCTCAATTTTTAGCCATTCCCAACATACACGTCAAATATTAGCCCATTTGAAAATTTCTAATTTTCACCTCAAAATTTGTCAATTTCCGAAGGAAAACAACTATGGAAATGAACCATTTTGACATGAAAATTTCAAATTTTCAAATCGATTATTATTTGACATGCATGTTGGAAATAACTTAAAAGCTAAGTTTCATCATAATGACCCCCCGCAATAATTGGATTATGAATTTTAAAATCATATTAACTCGATATTGTTTTATCATGTGAAGAAATATTATCGAACTTCATGTACCTATTATTTGAACGGCATAACATGGTGAAACCTCAATTTTTAGCCATTCCCAACATACACGTCAAATATTAGCCCATTTGAAAATTTCTAATTTTACCTCAAAATTTGTCAATTTCAGAAGGAAACAACTATGGAAATGAACCATTTTGACATGAAAATTTCAAATTTTCAAATCGATTATTATTTGACATGCATGTTGGAAATAACTTAAAAGCTAAGTTTCATCATAATGACCCCCCGCAATAATTGGATTATGAATTTTAAAATCATATTAACTTGATATTGTTTTATCATGTGAAGAAATATTATCTAACTTCATGTACCTATTATTTGAAGGGCATAACATGGTGAAACGTCAATTTTTAGCCATTCCCAACATACACGTCAAATATTAGCCCATTTGAAAAGTTCTAATTTTCACCTCAAAATTTGTCAATTTCCGAAGGAAACAACTATGGAAATGAACCATTTTGACATGAAAATTTCAAATTTTCAAATCGATTATTATTTGACATGCATGTTGGAAATAACTTAAAAGCTAAGTTTCATCATAATGACCCCCGCAATAATTGGATTATGAATTTTAAAATCATATTAACTCGATATTGTTTTATCATGTGAAGAAATATTATCTAACTTCATGTACCTATTATTTGAAGGGCTTAACATGGTGAAACCTCAATTTTTAGCCATTCCCAACATACACGTCAAATATTAGCCCATTTGAAAAGTTCTAATTTTCACCTCAAAATTTGTCAATTTCAGAAGGAAACAACTATGGAAATGAACCATTTTGACATGAAAATTTCAAATTTTCAAATCGATTATTATTTGACATGCATGTTGGAAATAACTTAAAAGCTAAGTTTCATCATAATGACCCCCTGCAATAATTGGATTATGAATTTTAAAATCATATTAACTCGATATTGTTTTATCATGTGAAGAAATATTATCTAACTTCATGTACCTATTATTTGAAGGGCATAACATGGTGAAACCTCAATTTTTAGCCATTCCCAACATACACGTCAAATATTAGCCCATTTGAAAATTTCTAATTTTACCTCAAAATTTGTCAATTTCAGAAGGAAACAACTATGGAAATGAACCATTTTGACATGAAAATTTCAAATTTTCAAATCGATTATTATTTGACATGCATGTTGGAAATAACTTAAAAGCTATGTTTCATCATAATGACCCCCTGCAATAATTGGATTATGAATTTTAAAATCATATTAACTTGATATTGTTTTATCATGTGAAGAAATATTATCTAACTTCATGTACCTATTATTTGAAGGGCATAACATGGTGAAACGTCAATTTTTAGCCATTCCCAACATACACGTCAAATATTAGCCCATTTGAAAAGTTCTAATTTTCACCTCAAAATTTGTCAATTTCCGAAGGAAACAACTATGGAAATGAACCATTTTGACATGAAAATTTCAAATTTTCAAATCGATTATTATTTGACATGCATGTTGGAAATAACTTAAAAGCTAAGTTTCATCATAATGACCCCCCGCAATAATTGGATTATGAATTTTAAAATCATATTAACTCGATATTGTTTTATCATGTGAAGAAATATTATCTAACTTCATGTACCTATTATTTGAAGGGCTTAACATGGTGAAGCCTCAATTTTTAGCCATTCCCAACATACATGTCAAATATTAACCCATATGAAAAGTTTTAATTTTCACCTCAAAATTTGTCAATTTCCGAAGGAAAACACCTATGGAAATGAACCATTTTGACATGAAAATTTGAA
The DNA here is from genome assembly GCA_030674075.2 of Linum usitatissimum. Classification (NCBI taxonomy): domain Eukaryota; kingdom Viridiplantae; phylum Streptophyta; class Magnoliopsida; order Malpighiales; family Linaceae; genus Linum; species Linum usitatissimum. The sequence goes on along the minus strand of JAUJYP020000444.1, from coordinate 39,050 downwards.
ATTTTCAAATCGATTATTATTTGACTTGCATGTTGGAAATAACTTAAAAGCTAAGTTTCATCATAATGACCCCCTACAATAATTGGATTATGAATTTTAAAATCATATTAACTCGATATTGTTTTATCATGTGAAGAAATATTATCTAACTTCATGTACCTATTATTTGAAGGGCATAACATGGTGAAACGTCAATTTTTAGCCATTCCCAACATACACGTCAAATATTAGCCCATTTGAAAAGTTCTAATTTTCACCTCAAAATTTGTCAATTTCCGAAGGAAACAACTATGGAAATGAACCATTTTGACATGAAAATTTCAAATTTTCAAATCGATTATTATTTGACATGCATGTTGGAAATAACTTAAAAGCTAAGTTTCATCATAATGACCCCCTGCAATAATTGGATTATGAATTTTAAAATCATATTAACTCGATATTGTTTTATCATGTGAAGAAATATTATCTAACTTCATGTACCTATTATTTGAAGGGCTTAACATGGTGAACCCTCAATTTTTAGCCATTCCCAACATACACGTCAAATATTAGCCCATTTAAAAAGTTCTAATTTTCACCTCAAAATTTGTCAATTTCCGAAGGAAAACAACTATGGAAATGAACCATTTTGACATGAAAATTTCAAATTTTCAAATCGATTAGTATTTGACATGCATGTTGGAAATAACTTAAAAGCTATGTTTCATCATAATGACCCCCTGAAATAATTGGATTATGAATTTTAAAATCATATTAACTTGATATTGTTTTATCATGTGAAGAAATATTATCTAACTTCATGTACCTATTATTTGAAGGGCATAACATGGTGAAACGTCAATTTTTAGCCATTCCCAACATACACGTCAAATATTAGCCCATTTGAAAAGTTCTAATTTTCACCTCAAAATTTGTCAATTTCCGAAGGAAACAACTATAGAAATGAACCATTTTGAAATGAAAATTTCAAATTTTTAAATCGATTATTATTTGACATGCATGTTGGAAATAACTTAAAAGCTAAATTTCATCATAATGAACCCCTACGCAATAATTGGATTATGAACTTTAAAATCATATTAACTTGATATTGTTTTATCATGTGAAGAAATATTATCTAACTTCATGTACCTATTATTTGAAGGGCTTAACATGGTGAAACCTCAATTTTTAGCCATTCCCATCATACACGTCAAATATTAGCCCATTTGAAAAGTTCTAATTTTCACCTCAAAATGTGTCAATTTCCAAAGGAAAACAACTATGGAAATGAACCATTTTGACATGAAAATTTCAAATTTTCAAATCGATTATTATTTGACATGCATGTTGGAAATAACTTAAAAGCTATGTTTCATCATAATGACCCCCTGAAATAATTGGATTATGAATTTTAAAATCATATTAACTTGATATTGTTTTATCATGTGAAGAAATATTATCTAACTTCATGTACCTATTATTTGAAGGGCATAACATGGTGAAACGTCAATTTTTAGCCATTCCCAACATACACGTCAAATATTAGCCCATTTGAAAAGTTCTAATTTTCACCTCAAAATTTGTCAATTTCCGAAGGAAACAACTATAGAAATGAACCATTTTGAAATGAAAATTTCAAATTTTTAAATCGATTATTATTTGACATGCATGTTGGAAATAACTTAAAAGCTAAATTTCATCATAATGAACCCCTGCAATAATTGGATTATGAACTTTAAAATCATATTAAGTTGATATTGTTTTATCATGTGAAGAAATATTATCTAACTTCATGTACCTATTATTTGAAGGGCTTAACATGGTGAAACCTCAATTTTTAGCCATTCCCATCATACACGTCAAATATTAGCCCATTTAAAAAGTTCTAATTTTCATCTCAAAATGTGTCAATTTCCAAAGGAAAACACCTATGGAAATGAACCATTTTGACATGAAAAGTTCAAATTTTCAAATCGATTAGTATTTGACATGCATGTTGGAAATAACTTAAAAGCTATGTTTCATCATAATGACCCCCTGAAATAATTGGATTATGAATTTTAAAACTATATTAACTTGATATTGTTTTATCATGTGAAGAAATATTATCTAACTTCATGTACCTATTATTTGAAGGGCATAACATGGTGAAACGTCAATTTTTAGCCATTCCCAACATACACGTCAAATATTAGCCCATTTGAAAAGTTCTAATTTTCACCTCAAAATTTGTCAATTTCCGAAGGAAACAACTATAGAAATGAACCATTTTGAAATGAAAATTTCAAATTTTTAAATCGATTATTATTTGACATGCATGTTGGAAATAACTTAAAAGCTAAATTTCATCATAATGAACCCCCGCAATAATTGGATTATGAACTTTAAAATCATATTAACTTGATATTGTTTTATCATGTGAAGAAATATTATCTAACTTCATGTACCTATTATTTGAAGGGCTTAACATGGTGAAACCTCAATTTTTAGCCATTCCCAACATACACGTCAAATATTAGCCCATTTGAAAAGTTCTAATTTTCAACTCAAAATGTGTCAATTTCCAAAGGAAAACACCTACGGAAATGAACCATTTTGACATGAAAATTTGAAATTTTCAAATCGATTATTATTTGACTTGCGTGTTGGAAATAACTTAAAAGCTAAGTTTCATCATAATGACCCCTTGAAATAATTGGATTATGAATTTTAAAATCATATTAACTTGATATTGTTTTATCATGTGAAGAAATATTATCTAACTTCATGTACCTATTATTTGAAGGGCTTAACATGGTGAAACCTCAATTTTTAGCCATTCCCAACATACACGTCAAATATTAGCCCATTTGAAAAGTTCTAATTTTCACCTCAAAATTTGTCAATTTCCGAAGGAAAACAACTATGGAAATGAACCATTTTGACATGAAAATTTCAAATTTTCAAATCGATTATTATTTGACATGCATGTTGGAAATAACTTAAAAGCTAAGTTTCATCATAATGACCCCCGCAATAATTGGATTATGAATTTTAAAATCATATTAACTTGATATTGTTTTATCATGTGAAGAAATATTATCTAACTTCATGTACCTATTATTTGAAGGGCATAACATGGTGAAACGTCAATTTTTAGCCATTCCCAACATACACGTCAAATATTAGCCCATTTGAAAAGTTCTAATTTTCACCTCAAAATTTGTCAATTTCCGAAGGAAACAACTATAGAAATGAACCATTTTGAAATGAAAATTTCAAATTTTTAAATCGATTATTATTTGACATGCATGTTGGAAATAACTTAAAAGCTAAATTTCATCATAATGAACCCCTGCAATAATTGGATTATGAACTTTAAAATCATATTAAGTTGATATTGTTTTATCATGTGAAGAAATATTATCTAACTTCATGTACCTATTATTTGAAGGGCTTAACATGGTGAAACCTCAATTTTTAGCCATTCCCAACATACACGTCAAATATTAGCCCATTTAAAAAGTTCTAATTTTCAACTCAAAATGTGTCAATTTCCAAAGGAAAACACCTATGGAAATGAACCATTTTGACATGAAAAGTTCAAATTTTCAAATCGATTAGTATTTGACATGCATGTTGGAAATAACTTAAAAGCTATGTTTCATCATAATGACCCCCTGAAATAATTGGATTATGAATTTTAAAACTATATTAACTTGATATTGTTTTATCATGTGAAGAAATATTATCTAACTTCATGTACCTATTATTTGAAGGGCATAACATGGTGAAACGTCAATTTTTAGCCATTCCCAACATACACGTCAAATATTAGCCCATTTGAAAAGTTCTAATTTTCACCTCAAAATTTGTCAATTTCCGAAGGAAACAACTATAGAAATGAACCATTTTGAAATGAAAATTTCAAATTTTTAAATCGATTATTATTTGACATGCATGTTGGAAATAACTTAAAAGCTAAATTTCATCATAATGAACCCCTGCAATAATTGGATTATGAACTTTAAAATCATATTAAGGTGATATTGTTTTATCATGTGAAGAAATATTATCTAACTTCATGTACCTGTTATTTGAAGGGCTTAACATGGTGAAACCTCAATTTTTAGCCATTCCCATCATACACGTCAAATATTAGCCCATTTAAAAAGTTCTAATTTTCAACTCAAAATGTGTCAATTTCCAAAGGAAAACACCTATGGAAATGAACCATTTTGACATGAAAAGTTCAAATTTTCAAATCGATTAGTATTTGACATGCATGTTGGAAATAACTTAAAAGCTATGTTTCATCATAATGACCCCCTGAAATAATTGGATTATGAATTTTAAAACTATATTAACTTGATATTGTTTTATCATGTGAAGAAATATTATCTAACTTCATGTACCTATTATTTGAAGGGCATAACATGGTGAAACGTCAATTTTTAGCCATTCCCAACATACACGTCAAATATTAGCCCATTTGAAAAGTTCTAATTTTCACCTCAAAATTTGTCAATTTCCGAAGGAAACAACTATAGAAATGAACCATTTTGAAATGAAAATTTCAAATTTTTAAATCGATTATTATTTGACATGCATGTTGGAAATAACTTAAAAGCTAAATTTCATCATAATGAACCCCTGCAATAATTGGATTATGAACTTTAAAATCATATTAAGTTGATATTGTTTTATCATCTGCAGAAATATTATCTAACTTCATGTACCTGTTATTTGAAGGGCTTAACATGGTGAAACCTCAATTTTTAGCCATTCCCATCATACACGTCAAATATTAGCCCATTTAAAAAGTTCTAATTTTCAACTCAAAATGTGTCAATTTCCAAAGGAAAACACCTATGGAAATGAACCATTTTGACATGAAAAGTTCAAATTTTCAAATCGATTAGTATTTGACATGCATGTTGGAAATAACTTAAAAGCTATGTTTCATCATAATGACCCCCTGAAATAATTGGATTATGAATTTTAAAACTATATTAACTTGATATTGTTTTATCATGTGAAGAAATATTATCTAACTTCATGTACCTATTATTTGAAGGGCATAACATGGTGAAACGTCAATTTTTAGCCATTCCCAACATACACGTCAAATATTAGCCCATTTGAAAAGTTCTAATTTTCACCTCAAAATTTGTCAATTTCCGAAGGAAACAACTATAGAAATGAACCATTTTGAAATGAAAATTTCAAATTTTTAAATCGATTATTATTTGACATGCATGTTGGAAATAACTTAAAAGCTAAATTTCATCATAATGAACCCCTGCAATAATTGGATTATGAACTTTAAAATCATATTAAGTTGATATTGTTTTATCATCTGCAGAAATATTATCTAACTTCATGTACCTGTTATTTGAAGGGCTTAACATGGTGAAACCTCAATTTTTAGCCATTCCCAACATACACGTCAAATATTAGCCCATTTAAAAAGTTCTAATTTTCAACTCAAAATGTGTCAATTTCCAAAGGAAAACACCTATGGAAATGAACCATTTTGACATGAAAAGTTCAAATTTTCAAATCGATTAGTATTTGACATGCATGTTGGAAATAACTTAAAAGCTATGTTTCATCATAATGACCCCCGAAATAATTGGATTATGAATTTTAAAATTATATTAACTTGATATTGTTTTATCATGTGAAGAAATATTATCTAACTTCATGTACCTATTATTTGAAGGGCATAACATGGTGAAACGTCAATTTTTAGCCATTCCCAACATACACGTCAAATATTAGCCCATTTGAAAAGTTCTAATTTTCACCTCAAAATTTGTCAATTTCCGAAGGAAACAACTATAGAAATGAACCATTTTGAAATGAAAATTTCAAATTTTTAAATCGATTATTATTTGACATGCATGTTGGAAATAACTTAAAAGCTAAATTTCATCATAATGAACCCCTGCAATAATTGGATTATGAACTTTAAAATCATATTAAGTTGATATTGTTTTATCATCTGCAGAAATATTATCTAACTTCATGTACCTGTTATTTGAAGGGCTTAACATGGTGAAACCTCAATTTTTAGCCATTCCCATCATACACGTCAAATATTAGCCCATTTAAAAAGTTCTAATTTTCAACTCAAAATGTGTCAATTTCCAAAGGAAAACACCTATGGAAATGAACCATTTTGACATGAAAAGTTCAAATTTTCAAATCGATTAGTATTTGACATGCATGTTGGAAATAACTTAAAAGCTATGTTTCATCATAATGACCCCCGAAATAATTGGATTATGAATTTTAAAACTATATTAACTTGATATTGTTTTATCATGTGAAGAAATATTATCTAACTTCATGTACCTATTATTTGAAGGGCATAACATGGTGAAACGTCAATTTTTAGCCATTCCCAACATACACGTCAAATATTAGCCCATTTGAAAAGTTCTAATTTTCACCTCAAAATTTGTCAATTTCCGAAGGAAACAACTATAGAAATGAACCATTTTGAAATGAAAATTTCAAATTTTTAAATCGATTATTATTTGACATGCATGTTGGAAATAACTTAAAAGCTAAATTTCATCATAATGAACCCCTTGCAATAATTGGATTATGAACTTTAAAATCATATTAAGTTGATATTGTTTTATCATGTGAAGAAATATTATCTAACTTCATGTACCTGTTATTTGAAGGGCTTAACATGGTGAAACCTCAATTTTTAGCCATTCCCATCATACACGTCAAATATTAGCCCATTTAAAAAGTTCTAATTTTCAACTCAAAATGTGTCAATTTCCAAAGGAAAACACCTATGGAAATGAACCATTTTGACATGAAAAGTTCAAATTTTCAAATCGATTAGTATTTGACATGCATGTTGGAAATAACTTAAAAGCTATGTTTCATCATAATGACCCCCCGAAATAATTGGATTATGAATTTTAAAACTATATTAACTTGATATTGTTTTATCATGTGAAGAAATATTATCTAACTTCATGTACCTATTATTTGAAGGGCATAACATGGTGAAACGTCAATTTTTAGCCATTCCCAACATACACGTCAAATATTAGCCCATTTGAAAAGTTCTAATTTTCACCTCAAAATTTGTCAATTTCCGAAGGAAACAACTATAGAAATGAACCATTTTGAAATGAAAATTTCAAATTTTTAAATCGATTATTATTTGACATGCATGTTGGAAATAACTTAAAAGCTAAATTTCATCATAATGAACCCCCGCAATAATTGGATTATGAACTTTAAAATCATATTAAGGTGATATTGTTTTATCATCTGCAGAAATATTATCTAACTTCATGTACCTGTTATTTGAAGGGCTTAACATGGTGAAACCTCAATTTTTAGCCATTCCCATCATACACGTCAAATATTAGCCCATTTAAAAAGTTCTAATTTTCAACTCAAAATGTGTCAATTTCCAAAGGAAAACACCTATGGAAATGAACCATTTTGACATGAAAATTTCAAATTTTCAAATCGATTAGTATTTGACATGCATGTTGGAAATAACTTAAAAGCTATATTTCATCATAATGACCCCCGAAATAATTGGATTATGAATTTTATTACCATATTAACTTGATATTGTTTTATCATGTGAAGAAATATTATCTAACTTCATGTACCTATTATTTGAAGGGCATAACATGGTGAAACGTCAATTTTTAGCCATTCCCAACATACACGTCAAATATTAGCCCATTTGAAAAGTTCTAATTTTCACCTCAAAATTTGTCAATTTCCGAAGGAAACAACTATAGAAATAAACCATTTTGAAATGAAAATTTCAAATTTTCAAATCGATTATTATTTGACATGCATGTTGGAAATAACTTAAAAGCTAAATTTCATCATAATGAACCCCTGCAATAATTGGATTATGAACTTTAAAATCATATTAAAGTGATATTGTTTTATCATCTGAAGAAATATTATCTAACTTCATGTACCTATTATTTGAAGGGCATAACATGGTGAAACGTCAATTTTTAGCCATTCCCAACATACACGTCAAATATTAGCCCATTTAAAAAGTTCTAATTTTCAACTCAAAATGTGTCAATTTCCAAAGGAAAACACCTATGGAAATGAACCATTTTGACATGAAAATTTCAAATTTACAAATCGATTAGTATTTGACATGCATGTTGGAAATAACTTAAAAGCTATGTTTCATCATAATGACCCCCTACAATAATTGGATTATGAATTTTAAAATCATATTAACTTGATATTGTTTTATCATGTGAAGAAATATTATCTAACTTCATGTACCTATTATTTGAAGGGCATAACATGGTGAAACGTCAATTTTTAGCCATTCCCAACATACACGTCAAATATTAGCCCATTTGAAAAGTTCTAATTTTCACCTCAAAATTTGTCAATTTCCGAAGGAAACAACTATAGAAATGAACCATTTTGAAATGAAAATTTCAAATTTTTAAATCGATTATTATTTGACATGCATGTTGGAAATAACTTAAAAGCTAAATTTCATCATAATGAACCCCCAAAATAATTGGATTATGAACTTTAAAATCATATTAAGTTGATATTGTTTTATCATGTGAAGAAATATTATCTAACTTCATGTACCTATTATTTGAAGGGCTTAACATGGTGAAACCTCAATTTTTAGCCATTCCCATCATACACGTCAAATATTAGCCCATTTAAAAAGTTCTAATTTTCAACTCAAAATGTGTCAATTTCCAAAGGAAAACACCTATGGAAATGAACCATTTTGACATGAAAAGTTCAAATTTTCAAATCGATTAGTATTTGACATGCATGTTGGAAATAACTTAAAAGCTATGTTTCATCATAATGACCCCCTGAAATAATTGGATTATGAATTTTAAAACTATATTAACTTGATATTGTTTTATCATGTGAAGAAATATTATCTAACTTCATGTACCTATTATTTGAAGGGCATAACATGGTGAAACGTCAATTTTTAGCCATTCCCAACATACACGTCAAATATTAGCCCATTTGAAAAGTTCTAATTTTCACCTCAAAATTTGTCAATTTCCAAAGGAAACAATTATAGAAATGAACCATTTTGAAATGAAAATTTCAAATTTTTAAATCGATTATTATTTGACATGCATGTTGGAAATAACTTAAAAGCTAAATTTCATCATAATGAACCCCGAAATAATTGGATTATGAACTTTAAAATCATATTAAGTTGATATTGTTTTATCATGTGAAGAAATATTATCTAACTTCATGTACCTATTATTTGAAGGGCTTAACATGGTGAAACCTCAATTTTTAGCCATTCCCATCATACACGTCAAATATTAGCCCATTTAAAAAGTTCTAATTTTCAACTCAAAATGTGTCAATTTCCAAAGGAAAACACCTATGGAAATGAACCATTTTGACATGAAAAGTTCAAATTTTCAAATCGATTAGTATTTGACATGCATGTTGGAAATAACTTAAAAGCTATGTTTCATCATAATGACCCCTACAATAATTGGATTATGAATTTTAAAACTATATTAACTTGATATTGTTTTATCATGTGAAGAAATATTATCTAACTTCATGTACCTATTATTTGAAGGGCATAACATGGTGAAACGTCAATTTTTAGCCATTCCCAACATACACGTCAAATATTAGCCCATTTGAAAAGTTCTAATTTTCACCTCAAAATTTGTCAATTTCCGAAGGAAACAACTATAGAAATGAACCATTTTGAAATGAAAATTTCAAATTTTTAAATCGATTATTATTTGACATGCATGTTGGAAATAACTTAAAAGCTAAATTTCATCATAATGAACCCCTGCAATAATTGGATTATGAACTTTAAAATCATATTAAGTTGATATTGTTTTATCATCTGCAGAAATATTATCTAACTTCATGTACCTGTTATTTGAAGGGCTTAACATGGTGAAACCTCAATTTTTAGCCATTCCCATCATACACGTCAAATATTAGCCCATTTAAAAAGTTCTAATTTTCAACTCAAAATGTGTCAATTTCCAAAGGAAAACACCTATGGAAATGAACCATTTTGACATGAAAAGTTCAAATTTTCAAATCGATTAGTATTTGACATGCATGTTGGAAATAACTTAAAAGCTATGTTTCATCATAATGACCCCCCGAAATAATTGGATTATGAATTTTAAAACTATATTAACTTGATATTGTTTTATCATGTGAAGAAATATTATCTAACTTCATGTACCTATTATTTGAAGGGCATAACATGGTGAAACGTCAATTTTTAGCCATTCCCAACATACACGTCAAATATTAGCCCATTTGAAAAGTTCTAATTTTCACCTCAAAATTTGTCAATTTCCGAAGGAAACAACTATAGAAATGAACCATTTTGAAATGAAAATTTCAAATTTTTAAATCGATTATTATTTGACATGCATGTTGGAAATAACTTAAAAGCTAAATTTCATCATAATGAACCCCTGCAATAATTGGATTATGAACTTTAAAATCATATTAAGTTGATATTGTTTTATCATCTGCAGAAATATTATCTAACTTCATGTACCTGTTATTTGAAGGGCTTAACATGGTGAAACCTCAATTTTTAGCCATTCCCATCATACACGTCAAATATTAGCCCATTTAAAAAGTTCTAATTTTCAACTCAAAATGTGTCAATTTCCAAAGGAAAACACCTATGGAAATGAACCATTTTGACATGAAAAGTTCAAATTTTCAAATCGATTAGTATTTGACATGCATGTTGGAAATAACTTAAAAGCTATGTTTCATCATAATGACCCCCCGAAATAATTGGATTATGAATTTTAAAACTATATTAACTTGATATTGTTTTATCATGTGAAGAAATATTATCTAACTTCATGTACCTATTATTTGAAGGGCATAACATGGTGAAACGTCAATTTTTAGCCATTCCCAACATACACGTCAAATATTAGCCCATTTGAAAAGTTCTAATTTTCACCTCAAAATTTGTCAATTTCCGAAGGAAACAACTATAGAAATGAACCATTTTGAAATGAAAATTTCAAATTTTTAAATCGATTATTATTTGACATGCATGTTGGAAATAACTTAAAAGCTAAATTTCATCATAATGAACCCCTGCAATAATTGGATTATGAACTTTAAAATCATATTAAGTTGATATTGTTTTATCATCTGCAGAAATATTATCTAACTTCATGTACCTGTTATTTGAAGGGCTTAACATGGTGAAACCTCAATTTTTAGCCATTCCCATCATACACGTCAAATATTAGCCCATTTAAAAAGTTCTAATTTTCAACTCAAAATGTGTCAATTTCCAAAGGAAAACACCTATGGAAATGAACCATTTTGACATGAAAAGTTCAAATTTTCAAATCGATTAGTATTTGACATGCATGTTGGAAATAACTTAAAAGCTATGTTTCATCATAATGACCCCCCGAAATAATTGGATTATGAATTTTAAAACTATATTAACTTGATATTGTTTTATCATGTGAAGAAATATTATCTAACTTCATGTACCTATTATTTGAAGGGCATAACATGGTGAAACGTCAATTTTTAGCCATTCCCAACATACACGTCAAATATTAGCCCATTTGAAAAGTTCTAATTTTCACCTCAAAATTTGTCAATTTCCGAAGGAAACAACTATAGAAATGAACCATTTTGAAATGAAAATTTCAAATTTTTAAATCGATTATTATTTGACATGCATGTTGGAAATAACTTAAAAGCTAAATTTCATCATAATGAACCCCTACAATAATTGGATTATGAACTTTAAAATCATATTAAGTTGATATTGTTTTATCATCTGCAGAAATATTATCTAACTTCATGTACCTGTTATTTGAAGGGCTTAACATGGTGAAACCTCAATTTTTAGCCATTCCCATCATACACGTCAAATATTAGCCCATTTAAAAAGTTCTAATTTTCAACTCAAAATGTGTCAATTTCCAAAGGAAAACACCTATGGAAATGAACCATTTTGACATGAAAAGTTCAAATTTTCAAATCGATTAGTATTTGACATGCATGTTGGAAATAACTTAAAAGCTATGTTTCATCATAATGACCCCCTGAAATAATTGGATTATGAATTTTAAAACTATATTAACTTGATATTGTTTTATCATGTGAAGAAATATTATCTAACTTCATGTACCTATTATTTGAAGGGCATAACATGGTGAAACGTCAATTTTTAGCCATTCCCAACATACACGTCAAATATTAGCCCATTTGAAAAGTTCTAATTTTCACCTCAAAATTTGTCAATTTCCGAAGGAAACAACTATAGAAATGAACCATTTTGAAATGAAAATTTCAAATTTTTAAATCGATTATTATTTGACATGCATGTTGGAAATAACTTAAAAGCTAAATTTCATCATAATGAACCCCTACAATAATTGGATTATGAACTTTAAAATCATATTAAGTTGATATTGTTTTATCATCTGCAGAAATATTATCTAACTTCATGTACCTGTTATTTGAAGGGCTTAACATGGTGAAACCTCAATTTTTAGCCATTCCCATCATACACGTCAAATATTAGCCCATTTAAAAAGTTCTAATTTTCAACTCAAAATGTGTCAATTTCCAAAGGAAAACACCTATGGAAATGAACCATTTTGACATGAAAAGTTCAAATTTTCAAATCGATTAGTATTTGACATGCATGTTGGAAATAACTTAAAAGCTATGTTTCATCATAATGACCCCCCGAAATAATTGGATTATGAATTTTAAAACTATATTAACTTGATATTGTTTTATCATGTGAAGAAATATTATCTAACTTCATGTACCTATTATTTGAAGGGCATAACATGGTGAAACGTCAATTTTTAGCCATTCCCAACATACACGTCAAATATTAGCCCATTTGAAAAGTTCTAATTTTCACCTCAAAATTTGTCAATTTCCGAAGGAAACAACTATAGAAATGAACCATTTTGAAATGAAAATTTCAAATTTTTAAATCGATTATTATTTGACATGCATGTTGGAAATAACTTAAAAGCTAAATTTCATCATAATGACCCCTGCAATAATTGGATTATGAACTTTAAAATCATATTAAGTTGATATTGTTTTATCATCTGCAGAAATATTATCTAACTTCATGTACCTGTTATTTGAAGGGCTTAACATGGTGAAACCTCAATTTTTAGCCATTCCCATCATACACGTCAAATATTAGCCCATTTAAAAAGTTCTAATTTTCAACTCAAAATGTGTCAATTTCCAAAGGAAAACACCTATGGAAATGAACCATTTTGACATGAAAAGTTCAAATTTTCAAATCGATTAGTATTTGACATGCATGTTGGAAATAACTTAAAAGCTATGTTTCATCATAATGACCCCCTGAAATAATTGGATTATGAATTTTAAAACTATATTAACTTGATATTGTTTTATCATGTGAAGAAATATTATCTAACTTCATGTACCTATTATTTGAAGGGCATAACATGGTGAAACGTCAATTTTTAGCCATTCCCAACATACACGTCAAATATTAGCCCATTTGAAAAGTTCTAATTTTCACCTCAAAATTTGTCAATTTCCGAAGGAAACAACTATAGAAATGAACCATTTTGAAATGAAAATTTCAAATTTTTAAATCGATTATTATTTGACATGCATGTTGGAAATAACTTAAAAGCTAAATTTCATCATAATGAACCCCTGCAATAATTGGATTATGAACTTTAAAATCATATTAAGTTGATATTGTTTTATCATCTGCAGAAATATTATCTAACTTCATGTACCTGTTATTTGAAGGGCTTAACATGGTGAAACCTCAATTTTTAGCCATTCCCATCATACACGTCAAATATTAGCCCATTTAAAAAGTTCTAATTTTCAACTCAAAATGTGTCAATTTCCAAAGGAAAACACCTATGGAAATGAACCATTTTGACATGAAAAGTTCAAATTTTCAAATCGATTAGTATTTGACATGCATGTTGGAAATAACTTAAAAGCTATGTTTCATCATAATGACCCCCTGAAATAATTGGATTATGAATTTTAAAACTATATTAACTTGATATTGTTTTATCATGTGAAGAAATATTATCTAACTTCATGTACCTATTATTTGAAGGGCATAACATGGTGAAACGTCAATTTTTAGCCATTCCCAACATACACGTCAAATATTAGCCCATTTGAAAAGTTCTAATTTTCACCTCAAAATTTGTCAATTTCCGAAGGAAACAACTATAGAAATGAACCATTTTGAAATGAAAATTTCAAATTTTTAAATCGATTATTATTTGACATGCATGTTGGAAATAACTTAAAAGCTAAATTTCATCATAATGACCCCTACAATAATTGGATTATGAACTTTAAAATCATATTAAGTTGATATTGTTTTATCATCTGCAGAAATATTATCTAACTTCATGTACCTGTTATTTGAAGGGCTTAACATGGTGAAACCTCAATTTTTAGCCATTCCCATCATACACGTCAAATATTAGCCCATTTAAAAAGTTCTAATTTTCAACTCAAAATGTGTCAATTTCCAAAGGAAAACACCTATGGAAATGAACCATTTTGACATGAAAAGTTCAAATTTTCAAATCGATTAGTATTTGACATGCATGTTGGAAATAACTTAAAAGCTATGTTTCATCATAATGACCCCTGAAATAATTGGATTATGAATTTTAAAATTATATTAACTTGATATTGTTTTATCATGTGAAGAAATATTATCTAACTTCATGTACCTATTATTTGAAGGGCATAACATGGTGAAACGTCAATTTTTAGCCATTCCCAACATACACGTCAAATATTAGCCCATTTGAAAAGTTCTAATTTTCACCTCAAAATTTGTCAATTTCCAAAGGAAACAACTATGGAAATGAACCATTTTGAAATGAAAATTTCAAATTTTCAAATCGATTATTATTTGACATGCATGTTGGAAATAACTTAAAAGCTAAATTTCATCATAATGACCCCTGCAATAATTGGATTATGAACTTTAAAATCATATTAACTTGATATTGTTTTATCATGTGAAGAAATATTATCTAACTTCATGTACCTATTATTTGAAGGGCTTAACATGGTGAAACCTCAATTTTTAGCCATTCCCATCATACACGTCAAATATTAGCCCATTTAAAAAGTTCTAATTTTCATCTCAAAATGTGTCAATTTCCAAAGGAAAACACCTATGGAAATGAACCGTTTTGACATGAAAAGTTTAAATTTTCAAATCGATTAGTAGTTGACATGCATGTTGGAAATAACTTAAAAGCTATGTTTCATCATAATGACCCCCCGAAATAATTGGATTATGAATTTTAAAATTATATTAACTTGATATTGTTTTATCATGTGAAGAAATATTATCTAACTTCATGTACCTATTATTTGAAGGGCATAACATGGTGAAACGTCAATTTTTAGCCATTCCCAACATACACGTCAAATATTAGCCCATTTGAAAAGTTCTAATTTTCACCTCAAAATTTGTCAATTTCCGAAGGAAACAACTATAGAAATGAACCATTTTGAAATGAAAATTTCAAATTTTTAAATCGATTATTATTTGACATGCATGTTGGAAATAACTTAAAAGCTAAATTTCATCATAATGACCCCCTGAAATAATTGGATTATGAACTTTAAAATCATATTAACTTGATATTGTTTTATCATGTGAAGAAATATTATCTAACTTCATGTACCTATTATTTGAAGGGCTTAACATGGTGAAACCTCAATTTTTAGCCATTCCCATCATACACGTCAAATATTAGCCCATTTAAAAAGTTCTAATTTTCACCTCAAAATGTGTCAATTTCCAAAGGAAAACACCTATGGAAATGAACCATTTTGACATGAAAATTTCAAATTTTCAAATCGATTAGTATTTGACATGCATGTTGGAAATAACTTAAAAGCTAAGTTTCATCATAATGACCCCTTTGAAATAATTGGATTATGAATTTTAAAATCATATTAACTTGATATTGTTTTATCATGTGAAGAAATATTATCTAACTTCATGTACCTATTATTTGAAGGGCTTAACATGGTGAAACCTCAATTTTTAGCCATTCCCAACATACACGTCAAATATTAGCCCATTTAAAAAGTTCTAATTTTCACCTCAAAATGTGTCAATTTCCAAAGGAAAACACCTACGGAAATGAACCATTTTGACATGAAAATTTCAAATTTTCAAATCGATTAGTATTTGACATGCATGTTGGAAATAACTTAAAAGCTAAGTTTCATCATAATGACCCCTTGAAATAATTGGATTATGAATTTTAAAATCATATTAACTCGATATTGTTTTATCATGTGAAGAAATATTATCGAAATTCATGTACCTATTATTTGAACGGCAAAACATGGTGAAACCTCAATTTTTAGCCATTCCCAACATACACGTCAAATATTAGCCCATTTAAAAAGTTCTAATTTTCACCTCATAATTTGTCAATTTCCGAAGGGAACACCTATGGAAATGAACCATTTTGACATGAAAATTTCAAATTTTCAAATCGATTAGTATTTAACATGCATGTTGGAAATAACTTAAAAGCTAAGTTTCATCATAATGACCCCTTGAAATAATTGGATTATGAATTTTAAAATCATATTAACTCGATATTGTTTTATCATGTGAAGAAATATTATCTAACTTTATTTGCCTATTATTTGAAGGGCTCAACATGGTGAAACCTCAATTTGTAGCCATTACCTACACGTGAAATATTAGCCCATTTAAAAAGTTCTAATTTCCACCTCAAAATTTGTCAATTTCCAAAGGGAACGCCTATGGAAATGAACCATTTTGACATGAAAATTTCAAATTTTCAAATCGATTAGTATTTAACATGCATGTTGGAAATAACTTAAAAGCTAAGTTTCATCATAATGACCCCTTGAAATAATTGGATTATGAATTTTAAAATCATATTAACTCGATATTGTTTTATCATGTGAAGAAATATTATCTAACTATATTTGCCTATTATTTGAAGGGCTCAATATGGTGAAACCTCAATTTGTAGCCATTCCCTACACGTGAAATATTAGCCCATTTAAAAAGTTCTAATTTCCACCTCAAAATTTGTCAATTTCCGAAGGGAACGCCTACGGAAATGAACCATTTTGACATGAAAATTTCAAATTTTCAAATCGATTAGTATTTAACATGCATGTTGGAAATAACTTAAAAGCTAAGTTTCATCATAATGACCCCTTGAAATAATTGGATTATGAATTTTAAAATCATATTAACTCGATATTGTTTTATCATGTGAAGAAATATTATCTAACTTTATGTGCCTATTATTTGAAGGGCTCAACATGGTGAAACCTCAATTTTTAGCCATTACCACATACACGTCAAATATTAGCCCATTTAAAAAGTTCTAATTTTCACCTCAAAATGTGTCAATTTCCAAAGGAAAACACCTATGGAAATGAACCATTTTGACATGAAAATTTCAAATTTTCAAATCGATTAGTATTTGACATGCATGTTGG
The DNA here is from genome assembly GCA_030674075.2 of Linum usitatissimum. Lineage (NCBI taxonomy): Eukaryota > Viridiplantae > Streptophyta > Magnoliopsida > Malpighiales > Linaceae > Linum > Linum usitatissimum. The sequence continues at coordinate 21,506 of JAUJYP020000444.1, read as the reverse complement.
AAATAACTTAAAAGCTATGTTTCATCATAATGACCCCCTGAAATAATTGGATTATGAATTTTAAAATCATATTAACTTGATATTGTTTTATCATGTGAAGAAATATTATCTAACTTCATGTACCTATTATTTGAAGGGCATAACATGGTGAAACGTCAATTTTAGCCATTCCCAACATACACGTCAAATATTAGCCCATTTGAAAAGTTCTAATTTTCACCTCAAAATTTGTCAATTTCCGAAGGAAACAACTATGGAAATGAACCATTTTGAAATGAAAATTTCAAATTTTTAAATCGATTATTATTTGACATGCATGTTGGAAATAACTTAAAAGCTAAATTTCATCATAATGAACCCCTGCAATAATTGGATTATGAACTTTAAAATCATATTAACACGATATTGTTTTATCATGTGAAGAAATATTATCTAACTTCATGTCCTATTATTTGAAGGGCTTAACATGGTGAAACCTCAATTTTTAGCCATTCCCAACATACACGTCAAATATTAGCCCATTTAAAAAGTTCTAATTTTCACCTCAAAATGTGTCAATTTCCGAAGGGAAACACCTATGGAAATGAACCATTTTGACATGAAAATTTCAAATTTTCAAATCGATTAGTATTTGACATGCATGTTGGAAATAACTTAAAAGCTAAGTTTCATCATAATGACCCCCTGAAATAATTGGATTATGAATTTTAAAATCATATTAACTTGATATTGTTTTATCATGTGAAGAAATATTATCTAACTTCATGTACCTATTATTTGAAGGGTTTAACATGGTGAAACGTCAATTTTTAGCCATTCCCAACATACACGTCAAATATTAGCCCATTTGAAAAGTTCTAATTTTCACCTCAAAATTTGTCAATTTCCAAAGGAAACAATTATAGAAATGAACCATTTTGAAATGAAAATTTCAAATTTTCAAATCGATTATTATTTGACATGCATGTTGGAAATAACTTAAAAGCTAAATTTCATCATAATGAACCCACACAATAATTGGATTATGAACTTTAAAATCATATTAACTTGATATTGTTTTATCATGTGAAGAAATATTATCTAACTTCATGTACCTATTATTTTGAAGGGCTTAACATGGTGAAACCTCAATTTTTAGCCATTCCCATCATACACGTCAAATATTAGCCCATTTAAAAAGTTCTAATTTTCACCTCAAAATGTGTCAATTTCCAAAGGAAAACACCTACGGAAATGAACCATTTTGACATGAAAATTTCAAATTTTCAAATCGATTAGTATTTGACATGCATGTTGGAAATAACTTAAAAGCTAAGTTTCATCATAATGACCCCCTGAAATAATTGGATTATGAATTTTAAAATCATATTAACTTGATATTGTTTTATCATGTGAAGAAATATTATCTAACTTCATGTACCTATTATTTGAAGGGCATAACATGGTGAAACGTCAATTTTTAGCCATTCCCAACATACACGTCAAATATTAGCCCATTTGAAAAGTTCTAATTTTCACCTCAAAATTTGTCAATTTCCGAAGGAAACAACTATGGAAATGAACCATTTTGACATGAAAATTTCAAATTTTCAAATCGATTATTATTTGACATGCATGTTGGAAATAACTTAAAAGCTAAGTTTCATCATAATGACCCCCACTTGAAATAATTGGATTATGAATTTTAAAATCATATTAACTTGATATTGTTTTATCATGTGAAGAAATATTATCTAACTTCATGTACCTATTATTTGAAGGGCTTAACATGGTGAAACCTCAATTTTTAGCCATTCCCAACATACACGTCAAATATTAGCCCATTTAAAAAGTTCTAATTTTCACCTCAAAATTTGTCAATTTCCGAAGGAAACACCTATGGAAATGAACCATTTTGACATGAAAATTTCAAATTTTCAAATCGATTATTATTTGACATGCATGTTGGAAATAACTTAAAAGCTAAGTTTCATCATAATGACCCCCTGAAATAATTGGATTATGAATTTTAAAATCATATTAACTCGATATTGTTTTATCATGTGAAGAAATATTATCTAACTTCGTATGTACCTATTATTTGAAGGGCTTAACATGGTGAAACCTCAATTTTTAGCCATTCCCAACATACACGTCAAATATTAGCCCATTTGAAAAGTTCTAATTTTCACCTCAAAATTTGTCAATTTCCAAGAGGAACAACTATGGAAATGAACCATTTTGACATGAAAATTTCAAATTTCAAATCGATTATTATTTGACATGCATGTTGGAAATAACTTAAAAGCTAAGTTTCATCATAATGACCCCCTGAAATAATTGGATTATGAATTTTAAAATCATATTAACTTGATATTGTTTTATCATGTGAAGAAATATTATCTAACTTCATGTACCTATTATTTGAAGGGATTAACATGGTGAAACCTCAATTTTTAGCCATTCCCAACATACACGTCAAATACTAGCCCATTTAAAAAGTTCTAATTTTCACCTCAAAATTTGTCAATTTCCAAAGGAAACAACTATGGAAATGAACCATTTTGACATGAAAATTTCAAATTTTCAAATCGATTATTATTTGACATGCGTGTTGGAAATTACTTAAAAGCTAAGTTTCATCATAATGACCCCCTAAAATAATTGGATTATGAATTTTAAATTCATATTAACTTGATATTGTTTTATCATGTGAAGAAATATTATCTAACTTCATGTACCTATTATTTGAAGGGCATAACATGGTGAAACCTCAATTTTTAGCCATTCCCAACATACACGTCAAATATTAGCCCATTTGAAAAGTTCTAATTTTCACCTCAAAATTTGTCAATTTCCGAAGGAAAAAATCTATGGAAATGAACCATTTTGACATGAAAATTTCAAATTTTTAAAATCGATTATTATTTGACATGCATGTTGGAAATAACTTAAAAGCTAAGTTTCATCATAATGACCCCCGAAATAATTGGATTATGAATTTTAAAATCATATTAACTTGATATTGTTTTATCATGTGTAGAAATATTATCTAACTTCATGTACCTATTATTTGAAGGGCTTAACATGGTGAAACCTCAATTTTTAGCCATTCCCAACATACACGTCAAATATTAGCCCATTTAAAAAGTTCTAATTTTCACCTCAAAATTTGTCAATTTCCGAAGGAAACACCTATGGAAATGAACCATTTTGACATGAAAATTTAAAATTTTCAAATCGATTAGTATTTGACATGCATGTTGGAAATAACTTAAAAGCTAAGTTTCATCATAATGACCCCCTGAAATAATTGGATTATGAATTTTAAAATCATATTAACTCGATATTGTTTTATCATGTGAAGAAATATTATCTAACTTCATGTACCTATTATTTGAAGGGCTTAACATGGTGAAGCCTCAATTTTTAGCCATTCCCAACATACATGTCAAATATTAACCCATATGAAAAGTTTTAATTTTCACCTCAAAATTTGCCAATTTCCGAAGGAAACAACTATGGAAATGAACCATTTTGACATGAAAATTTCAAATTTTCAAATCGATTATTATTTGACGTGCATGTTGGAAATAACTTAAAAGCTAAGTTTCATCATAATGAACCCCTGAAATAATTGGATTATGAATTTTAAAATCATATTAACTTGATATTGTTTTATCATGTGAAGAAATATTATCTAACTTCATGTACCTATTATTTGAAGGGCTTAACATGGTGAAACCTCAATTTTTAGCCATTCCCAACATACACGTCAAATATTAGCCCATTTAAAAAGTTCTAATTTTCACCTCAAAATGTGTCAATTTCCAAAGGAAAACACCTATGGAAATGAACCGTTTTGACATGAAAAGTTCAAATTTTCAAATCGATTAGTATTTGACATGCATGTTGGAAATAACTTAAAAGCTATGTTTCATCATAATGACCCCCCTGAAATAATTGGATTATGAATTTTAAAATCATATTAACTTGATATTGTTTTATCATGTGAAGAAATATTATCTAACTTCATGTACCTATTATTTGAAGGGCATAACATGGTGAAACGTCAATTTTTAGCCATTCCCAACATACACGTCAAATATTAGCCCATTTGAAAAGTTCTAATTTTCACCTCAAAATTTGTCAATTTCCGAAGGAAACAACTATGGAAATGAACCATTTTGAAATGAAAATTTCAAATTTTTAAATCGATTATTATTTGACATGCATGTTGGAAATAACTTAAAAGCTAAATTTCATCATAATGACCCCTACTTGCAATAATTGGATTATGAACTTTAAAATCATATTAAGTTGATATTGTTTTATCATCTGCAGAAATATTATCTAACTTCATGTACCTGTTATTTGAAGGGCTTAACATGGTGAAACCTCAATTTTTAGCCATTCCCATCATACACGTCAAATATTAGCCCATTTAAAAAGTTCTAATTTTCACCTCAAAATGTGTCAATTTCCAAAGGAAAACACCTATGGAAATGAACCATTTTGACATGAAAATTTCAAATTTTCAAATCGATTAGTATTTGACATGCATGTTGGAAATAACTTAAAAGCTATGTTTCATCATAATGACCCCTTGAAATAATTGGATTATGAATTTTAAAACTATATTAACTTGATATTGTTTTATCATGTGAAGAAATATTATCTAACTTCATGTACCTATTATTTGAAGGGCATAACATGGTGAAACGTCAATTTTTAGCCATTCCCAACATACACGTCAAATATTAGCCCATTTGAAAAGTTCTAATTTTCACCTCAAAATTTGTCAATTTCCGAAGGAAACAACTATAGAAATGAACCATTTTGAAATGAAAATTTCAAATTTTTAAATCGATTATTATTTGACATGCATGTTGGAAATAACTTAAAAGCTAAATTTCATCATAATGAACCCCTGAAATAATTGGATTATGAACTTTAAAATCATATTAAGTTGATATTGTTTTATCATCTGAAGAAATATTATCTAACTTCATGTACCTGTTATTTGAAGGGCTTAACATGGTGAAACCTCAATTTTTAGCCATTCCCAACATACACGTCAAATATTAGCCCATTTAAAAAGTTCTAATTTTCACCTCAAAATGTGTCAATTTCCAAAGGAAAACACCTATGGAAATGAACCATTTTGACATGAAAAGTTCAAATTTTCAAATCGATTAGTATTTGACATGCATGTTGGAAATAACTTAAAAGCTATGTTTCATCATAATGACCCCCTGAAATAATTGGATTATGAATTTTAAAATCATATTAACTTGATATTGTTTTATCATGTGAAGAAATATTATCTAACTTCATGTACCTATTATTTGAAGGGCATAACATGGTGAAACGTCAATTTTTAGCCATTCCCAACATACACGTCAAATATTAGCCCATTTGAAAAGTTCTAATTTTCACCTCAAAATTTGTCAATTTCCGAAGGAAACAACTATAGAAATGAACCATTTTGAAATGAAAATTTCAAATTTTTAAATCGATTATTATTTGACATGCATGTTGGAAATAACTTAAAAGCTAAATTTCATCATAATGACCCCCTAAATAATTGGATTATGAATTTTAAAATCATATTAACTTGATATTGTTTTATCATCTGCAGAAATATTATCTAACTTCATGTACCTGTTATTTGAAGGGCTTAACATGGTGAAACCTCAATTTTTAGCCATTCCCATCATACACGTCAAATATTAGCCCATTTAAAAAGTTCTAATTTTCAACTCAAAATGTGTCAATTTCCAAAGGAAAACACCTATGGAAATGAACCATTTTGACATGAAAAGTTCAAATTTTCAAATCGATTAGTATTTGACATGCATGTTGGAAATAACTTAAAAGCTATGTTTCATCATAATGACCCCCTGAAATAATTGGATTATGAATTTTAAAATCATATTAACTTGATATTGTTTTATCATGTGAAGAAATATTATCTAACTTCATGTACCTATTATTTGAAGGGCATAACATGGTGAAACGTCAATTTTTAGCCATTCCCAACATACACGTCAAATATTAGCCCATTTGAAAAGTTCTAATTTTCACCTCAAAATTTGTCAATTTCCGAAGGAAACAACTATATGGAAATGAACCATTTTGAAATGAAAATTTCAAATTTTTAAATCGATTATTATTTGACATGCATGTTGGAAATAACTTAAAAGCTAAATTTCATCATAATGAACCCCTACAATAATTGGATTATGAATTTTAAAATCATATTAAGTTGATATTGTTTTATCATCTGAAGAAATATTATCTAACTTCATGTACCTATTATTTGAAGGGCTTAACATGGTGAAACCTCAATTTTTAGCCATTCCCATCATACACGTCAAATATTAGCCCATTTAAAAAGTTCTAATTTTCAACTCAAAATGTGTCAATTTCCAAAGGAAAACACCTATGGAAATGAACCATTTTGACATGAAAATTTCAAATTTTCAAATCGATTAGTATTTGACATGCATGTTGGAAATAACTTAAAAGCTAAGTTTCATCATAATGACCCCTTGAAATAATTGGATTATGAATTTTAAAATCATATTAACTTGATATTGTTTTATGATGTGAAGAAATATTATCTAACTTCATGTACCTTTATTATTTGAAGGGCTTAACATGGTGAAACGTCAATTTTTAGCCATTCCAACATACACGTCAAATATTAGCCCATTTAAAAAGTTCTAATTTTCACCTCAAAATTTGTCAATTTCCGAAGGAAACACCTATGGAAATGAACCATTTTGAAATGAAAATTTCAAATTTTCAAATCGATTAGTATTTGACATGCATGTTGGAAATAACTTAAAAGCTAAGTTTCATCATAATGACCCCCTGAAATAATTGGATTATGAATTTTAAAATCATATTAACTTGATATTGTTTTATCATGTGAAGAAATATTATCTAACTTCATGTACCTATTATTTGAAGGGCTTAACATGGTGAAACCTCAATTTTTAGCCATTCCCAACATACACGTCAAATATTAGCCCATTTGAAAAGTTCTAATTTTCACCTCAAAATTTGTCAATTTCCAAAGGAAACACCTATGGAAATGAACCATTTTGAAATGAAAATTTCAAATTTTCAAATCGATTAGTATTTGACATGCATGTTGGAAATAACTTAAAAGCTAAATTTCATCATAATGACCCCCTGAAATAATTGGATTATGAATTTTAAAATCATATTAACTTGATATTGTTTTATCATGTGAAGAAATATTATCTAACTTCATGTACCTATTATTTGAAGGGCTTAACATGGTGAAACCTCAATTTTTAGCCATTCCCAACATACACGTCAAATATTAGCCCATTTAAAAAGTTCTAATTTTCACCTCAAAATGTGTCAATTTCCAAAGGAAACACACTATGGAAATGAACCATTTTGAAATGAAAATTTCAAATTTTCAAATCGATTAGTATTTGACATGCATGTTGGAAATAACTTAAAAGCTATGTTTCATCATAATGACCCCCCGAAATAATTGGATTATGAATTTTAAAATCATATTAACTTGATATTGTTTTATCATGTGAAGAAATATTATCTAACTTCATGTACCTGTTATTTGAAGGGCTTAACATGGTGAAACCTCAATTTTTAGCCATTCCCAACATACACGTCAAATATTAGCCCATTTGAAAAGTTCTAATTTTCACCTCAAAATTTGTCAATTTCCGAAGGAAACAACTATAGAAATGAACCATTTTGAAATGAAAATTTCAAATTTTCAAATCGATTATTATTTGACATGCATGTTTGAAATAACTTAAAAGCTAAGTTTCATCATAATGACCCCCAAATAATTGGATTATGAATTTTAAAACTATATTAACTTGATATTGTTTTATCATGTGAAGAAATGTTATCTAACTTCATGTACCTGTTATTTGAAGGGCTTAACATGGTGAAACCTCAATTTTTAGCCATTCCCATCATACACGTCAAATATTAGCCCATTTAAAAAGTTCTAATTTTCACCTCAAAATTTGTAAATTTCCGAAGGAAACACCTATGGAAATGAACCATTTTGACATGAAAAGTTCAAATTTTCAAATCGATTAGTATTTGACATGCATGTTGGAAATAACTTAAAAGCTATGTTTCATCATAATGACCCCACCTTGAAATAATTGGATTATGAATTTTAAAATCATATTAACTTGATATTGTTTTATCATGTGAAGAAATATTATCTAACTTCATGTACCTATTATTTGAAGGGCATAACATGGTGAAACGTCAATTTTTAGCCATTCCCAACATACACGTCAAATATTAGCCCATTTGAAAAGTTCTAATTTTCACCTCAAAATTTGTCAATTTCCGAAGGAAACAACTATGGAAATGAACCATTTTGAAATGAAAATTTCAAATTTTCAAATCAATTATTATTTGACGTGCATGTTGGAAATAACTTAAAAGCTAAATTTCATCATAATGACCCCTTGAAATAATTGGATTATGAACTTTAAAATCATATTAACTTGATATTGTTTTATCATCTGAAGAAATATTATCTAACTTCATGTACCTATTATTTGAAGGGCTTAACATGGTGAAACCTCAATTTTTAGCCATTACCACATACACGTCAAATATTAGCCCATTTAAAAAGTTCTAATTTCCACCTCAAAATTTGTCAATTTCCAAAGGAAAACACCTATGGAAATGAACCATTTTGACATGAAAAGTTCAAATTTTCAAATCGATTAGTATTTGACATGCATGTTGGAAATAACTTAAAAGCTATGTTTCATCATAATGACCCCTTGAAATAATTGGATTATGAATTTTAAAATCATATTAACTCGATATTGTTTTATCATGTGAAGAAATATTATCTAACTTCATGTACCTATTATTTGAAAGGCATAACATGGTGAAACCACAATTTTTAGCCATTCCCACATACATGTCAAATATTAACCCATATGAAAAGTTTTAATTTTCACCTCAAAATTTGCCAATTTCCGAAGGAAACAACTATGGAAATGAACCATTTTGACATGAAAATTTCAAATTTTCAAATCGATTAGTATTTAACATGCATGTTGGAAATAACTTAAAAGCTAAATTTCATCATAATGACCCCTTGAAATAATTGGATTATGAATTTTAAAATCATATTAACTCGATATTGTTTTATCATGTGAAGAAATATTATCTAACTTTATTTGCCTATTATTTGAAGGGCTTAACATGGTGAAACCTCAATTTTTAGCCATTCCCACATACACGTGAAATATTAGCCCATTTAAAAAGTTCTAATTTCCACCTCAAAATGTGTCAATTTCCAAAGGGAACACCTATGGAAATGAACCATTTTGACATGAAAATTTCAAATTTTCAAATCGATTAGTATTTGACATGCATGTTGGAAATAACTTAAAAGCTATGTTTCATCATAATGACCCCTTGAAATAATTGGATTATGAATTTTAAAATCATATTAACTCGATATTGTTTTATCATGTGAAGAAATATTATCTAACTCATGTACCTATTATTTGAACGGCTTAACATGGTGAAACCTCAATTTGTAGCCATTACCTACACGTGAAATATTAGCCCATTTAAAAAGTTCTAATTTCCACCTCAAAATTTGTCAATTTCCAAAGGGAACAACTATGGAAATGAACCATTTTGACATGAAAATTTCAAATTTTCAAATCGATTAGTATTTAACATGCATGTTGGAAATAACTTAAAAGCTATGTTTCATCATAATGACCCCTTGAAATAATTGGATTATGAATTTTAAAATCATATTAACTCGATATTGTTTTATCATGTGAAGAAATATTATCTAACTTTATTTGCCTATTATTTGAAGGGCTTAACATGGTGAAACCTCAATTTGTAGCCATTACCCATACACGTCAAATATTAGCCCATTTAAAAAGTTCTAATTTCCACCTCAAAATTTGTCAATTTCCAGAGGAAACGCCTATGGAAATGAACCATTTTGACATGAAAATTTCAAATTTTCAAATCGATTAGTATTTAACATGCATGTTGGAAATAACTTAAAAGCTATGTTTCATCATAATGACCCCTTGAAATAATTGGATTATGAATTTTAAAATCATATTAACTCGATATTGTTTTATCATGTGAAGAAATATTATCTAACTTTATTTGCCTATTATTTGAAGGGCTTAACATGGTGAAACCTCAATTTGTAGCCATTACCTACACGTCAAATATTAGCCCATTTAAAAAGTTCTAATTTCCACCTCAAAATTTGTCAATTTCCAAAGGGAACGCCTATGGAAATGAACCATTTTGACATGAAAATTTCAAATTTTCAAATCGATTAGTATTTAACATGCATGTTGGAAATAACTTAAAAGCTAAGTTTCATCATAATGACCCCTTGAAATAATTGGATTATGAATTTTAAAATCATATTAACTTGATATTGTTTTATCATGTGAAGAAATATTATCTAACTTTATTTGCCTATTATTTGAAGGGCTTAACATGGTGAAACCTCAATTTGTAGCCATTACCTACACGTCAAATATTAGCCCATTTAAAAGTTCTAATTTCCACCTCAAAATGTGTCAATTTCCAAAGGGAACACCTATGGAAATGAACCATTTTGACATGAAAAGTTCAAATTTTCAAATCGATTAGTATTTAACATGCATGTTGGAAATAACTTAAAAGCTATGTTTCATCATAATGACCCCTTGAAATAATTGGATTATGAATTTTAAAATCATATTAACTTGATATTGTTTTATCATGTGAAGAAATATTATCTAACTTTATTTGCCTATTATTTGAAGGGCTTAACATGGTGAAACGTCAATTTTTAGCCATTCCCCATACACGTCAAATATTAGCCCATTTGAAAAGTTCTAATTTTCACCTCAAAATTTGTCAATTTCCGAAGGAAACAACTATAGAAATGAACCATTTTGAAATGAAAATTTCAAATTTTTAAATCGATTATTATTTGACATGCATGTTGGAAATAACTTAAAAGCTAAATTTCATCATAATGACCCACTTGAAATAATTGGATTATGAACTTTAAAATCATATTAAGTTGATATTGTTTTATCATCTGAAGAAATATTATCTAACTTCATGTACCTATTATTTGAAGGGCTTAACATGGTGAAACCTCAATTTGTAGCCATTCCCATCATACACGTCAAATATTAGCCCATTTAAAAAGTTCTAATTTTCACCTCAAAATGTGTCAATTTCCAAAGGAAAACACCTATGGAAATGAACCATTTTGACATGAAAATTTCAAATTTTCAAATCGATTAGTATTTGACATGCATGTTGGAAATAACTTAAAAGCTATGTTTCATCATAATGACCCCCTGAAATAATTGGATTATGAATTTTAAAACTATATTAACTTGATATTGTTTTATCATGTGAAGAAATATTATCTAACTTCATGTACCTATTATTTGAAGGGCTTAACATGGTGAAACCTCAATTTTTAGCCATTCCCAACATACACGTCAAATATTAGCCCATTTAAAAAGTTCTAATTTTCACCTCAAAATTTGTCAATTTCCGAAGGAAAAACGCCTATAGAAATGAACCATTTTGAAATGAAAATTTCAAATTTTCAAATCGATTAGTATTTGACATGCATGTTGGAAATAACTTAAAAGCTAAATTTCATCATAATGACCCCTCGAAATAATTGGATTATGAATTTTAAAATCATATTAACTTGATATTGTTTTATCATCTGAAGAAATATTATCTAACTTTATGTACAATATTATTTGAAGGGCTTAACATGGTGAAACCTCAATTTTTAGCCATTTACCATACACGTCAAATATTAGCCCATTTTAAAAGTTCTAATTTTCACCTCAAAATGTGTCAATTTCCAAAGGGAAACACCTATGGAAATGAACCATTTTGACATGAAAAGTTCAAATTTTCAAATCGATTAGTATTTGACATGCATGTTGGAAATAACTTAAAAGCTAAGTTTCATCATAATGACCCCTTGAAATAATTGGATTATGAATTTTAAAATTATATTAACTTGATATTGTTTTATCATGTGAAGAAATATTATCTAACTTCATGTACCTATTATTTGAAGGGCTTAACATGGTGAAACCTCAATTTTTAGCTATTACCAACATACACGTGAAATATTTGCCCATTTAAAAAGTTCTAATTTCCACCTCAAAATTTGTCAATTTCCAAAGGGAACGCCTATGGAAATGAATCATTTTGACATGAAAATTTCAAATTTTCAAATCGATTAGTATTTAACATGCATATTGGAAATAACTTAAAAGTTAAGTTTCATCATAATGACTCCCTTGACAATAATTGGATTATGAATTTTAAAATCATATTAACTCGATATTGTTTTATCATGTGAAGAAATATTATCTAACTTCATGTACCTATTATTTGAAGGGTTTAACATGGTGAAACCTCAATTTGTAGCCATTACCACTCACACGTGAAATATTAGCCCATTTAAAAAGTTCTAATTTCCACCTCAAAATTTGTCAATTTCCAAAGGGAACGCCTATGGAAATGAACCATTTTGACATGAAAATTTCAAATTTTCAAATCGATTAGTATTTAACATGCATGTTGGAAATAACTTAAAAGCTAAGTTTCATCATAATGACCCCTTGAAATAATTGGATTATGAATTTTAAAATCATATTAACTCGATATTGTTTTATCATGTGAAGAAATATTATCTAACTTTATTTGCCTATTATTTGAAGGGCTTAACATGGTGAAACCTCAATTTGTAGCCATTACCTACACGTGAAATATTAGCCCATTTAAAAAGTTCTAATTTCCACCTCAAAATTTGTCAATTTCCAGAGGGAACGCCTATGGAAATGAACCATTTTGACATGAAAATTTCAAATTTTCAAATCGATTAGTATTTAACATGCATGTTGGAAATAACTTAAAAGCTAAGTTTCATCATAATGACCCCTTGAAATAATTGGATTATGAATTTTAAAATCATATTAACTCGATATTGTTTTATCATGTGAAGAAATATTATCTAACTTTATTTGCCTATTATTTGAAGGGCTCAACATGGTGAAACCTCAATTTGTAGCCATTACCTACACGTCAAATATTAGCCCATTTAAAAAGTTCTAATTTCCACCTCAAAATTTGTCAATTTCCAAAGGGAACACCTATGGAAATGAACCATTTTGACATGAAAATTTCAAATTTTCAAATCGATTAGTATTTAACGTGCATGTTGGAAATAACTTAAAAGTTAAGTTTCATCATAATGACCTCTTGAAATAATTGGATTATGAATTTTAAAATCATATTAACTCGATATTGTTTTATCATGTGAAGAAATATTATCTAACTTTATTTGCCTATTATTTGAAGGGCTTAACATGGTGAAACCTCAATTTGTAGCCATTACCTACACTTGAAATATTAGCCCATTTAAAAAGTTCTAATTTCCACCTCAAAATTTGTCAATTTCCAAACGGAACGCCTATGGAAATGAACCATTTTGACATGAAAATTTCAAAATCACAAATCGATTAGAATTTAACATGCATGTTGGAAATAACTTAAAAGCTAAGTTTCATCATAATGACCCCTTGAAATAATTGCATTATGAATTTAAAATCATATTAACTCGATATTGTTTTATCATGTGAAGAAATATTATCTAACTTTATTTGCCTATTATTTGAAGGGCTTAACATGGTGAAACCTCAATTTGTAGCCATTACCTACACGTGAAATATTAGCCCATTTAAAAAGTTCTAATTTCCACCCTCAAAATTTGTCAATTTCCGCAGGGAACGCCTATGGAAATGAACCATTTTGACATGAAAATTTCAAAATTTCAAATCGATTAGTATTTAACATGCATGTTGGAAATAACTTAAAAGCTAAGTTTCATCATAATGACCCCTTGAAATAATTGGATTATGAATTTTAAAATCATATTAACTCGATATTGTTTTATCATGTGAAGAAATATTATCTAACTTTATTTGCCTATTATTTGAAGGGCTCAACATGGTGAAACCTCAATTTGTAGCCATTACCTACACGTGAAATATTAGCCCATTTAAAAAGTTCTAATTTCCACCTCAAAATTTGTCAATTTCCAGAGGAACGCCTATGGAAATGAACCATTTTGACATGAAAATTTCAAAATTTCAAATCGATTAGTATTTAACGTGCATGTTGGAAATAACTTAAAAACTAAGTTTCATCATAATGACCCCTTGAAATAATTGCATTATGAATTTTAAAATCATATTAACTCGATATTGTTTTATCATGTGAAGAAATATTATCTAACTTTATTTGCCTATTATTTGAAGGGCTTAACATGGTGAAACCTCAATTTGTAGCCATTACCTACACTTGAAATATTAGCCCATTTAAAAAGTTCTAATTTCCACCTCAAAATTTGTCAATTTCCAAAGGGAACGCCTATGGAAATGAACCATTTTGACATGAAAATTTCAAAATTTCAAATCGATTAGTATTTAACGTGCATGTTGGAAATAACTTAAAAGTTAAGTTTCATCATAATGACCCCTTGAAATAATTGGATTATGAATTTTAAAATCATATTAACTCGATATTGTTTTATCATGTGAAGAAATATTATCTAACTTTATTTGCCTATTATTTGAAGGGCTTAACATGGTGAAACCTCAATTTGTAGCCATTACCTACACGTGAAATATTAGCCCATTTAAAAAGTTCTAATTTCCACCTCAAAATTTGTCAATTTCCAAAGGGAACACCTATGGAAATGAACCATTTTGACATGAAAATTTCAAATTTTCAAATCGATTAGTATTTAACATGCATGTTGGAAATAACTTAAAAGCTAAGTTTCATCATAATGACCCCTTGAAATAATTGCATTATGAATTTTAAAATCATATTAACTCGATATTGTTTTATCATGTGAAGAAATATTATCTAACTTTATTTGCCTATTATTCTAAGGGCTTAACATGGTGAAACCTCAATTTGTAGCCATTACCTACACGTGAAATATTAGCCCATTTAAAAAGTTCTAATTTCCACCTCAAAATTTGTCAATTTCCAAAGGGAACACCTATGGAAATGAACCATTTTGACATGAAAATTTCAAATTTTCAAATCGATTAGTATTTAACGTGCATGTTGGAAATAACTTAAAAGCTAAGTTTCATCATAACGACCCCTTGAAATAATTGCATTATGAATTTTAAAATCATATTAACTCGATATTGTTTTATCATGTGAAGAAATATTATCTAACTTTATTTGCCTATTATTTGAAGGGCTCAACATGGTGAAACCTCAATTTGTAGCCATTACCTACACGTGAAATATTAGCCCATTTAAAAAGTTCTAATTTCCACCTCAAAATTTGTCAATTTCCAAAGGGAACACCTATGGAAATGAACCATTTTGACATGAAAATTTCAAAATTTCAAATCGATTAGTATTTAACGTGCATGTTGGAAATAACTTAAAAGCTAAGTTTCATCATAATGACCCCTTGAAATAATTGCATTATGAATTTTAAAATCATATTAACTCGATATTGTTTTATCATGTGAAGAAATATTATCTAACTTTATTTGCCTATTATTTGAAGGGCTCAACATGGTGAAACCTCAATTTGTAGCCATTACCTACACGTGAAATATTAGCCCATTTAAAAAGTTCTAATTTCCACCTCAAAATTTGTCAATTTCCAGAGGGAACGCCTATGGAAATGAACCATTTTGACATGAAAATTTCAAATTTTCAAATCGATTAGTATTTAACGTGCATGTTGGAAATAACTTAAAAGCTAAGTTTCATCATAATGACCCCTTGAAATAATTGGATTATGAATTTTAAAATCATATTAACTCGATATTGTTTTATCATGTGAAGAAATATTATCTAACTTTATTTGCCTATTATTTGAAGGGCTTAACATGGTGAAACCTCAATTTGTAGCCATTACCTACACGTGAAATATTAGCCCATTTAAAAAGTTCTAATTTCCACCTCAAAATTTGTCAATTTCCAAAGGGAACACCTATGGAAATGAACCATTTTGACATGAAAATTTCAAATTTTCAAATCGATTAGTATTTAACTTGCATGTTGGAAATAACTTAAAAGCTAAGTTTCATCATAATGACCCCTTGAAATAATTGGATTATGAATTTTAAAATCATATTAACTCGATATTGTTTTATCATGTGAAGAAATATTATCTAACTTTATTTGCCTATTATTTGAAGGGCTTAACATGGTGAAACCTCAATTTGTAGCCATTACCTACACGTGAAATATTAGCCCATTTAAAAAGTTCTAATTTCCACCTCAAAATTTGTCAATTTCCAAAGGGAACACCTATGGAAATGAACCATTTTGACATGAAAATTTCAAAATTTCAAATCGATTAGTATTTAACGTGCATGTTGGAAATAACTTAAAAGCTAAGTTTCATCATAATGACCCCTTGAAATAATTGGATTATGAATTTTAAAATCATATTAACTCGATATTGTTTTATCATGTGAAGAAATATTATCTAACTTTATTTGCCTATTATTTGAAGGGCTCAACATGGTGAAACCTCAATTTGTAGCCATTACCTACACGTGAAATATTAGCCCATTTAAAAAGTTCTAATTTCCACCTCAAAATTTGTCAATTTCCAAAGGGAACGCCTATGGAAATGAACCATTTTGACATGAAAATTTCAAATTTTCAAATCGATTAGTATTTAACATGCATGTTGGAAATAACTTAAAAGCTAAGTTTCATCATAATGACCCCTTGAAATAATTGCATTATGAATTTTAAAATCATATTAACTCGATATTGTTTTATCATGTGAAGAAATATTATCTAACTTTATTTGCCTATTATTTGAAGGGCTTAACATGGTGAAACCTCAATTTGTAGCCATTACCTACACGTGAAATATTAGCCCATTTAAAAAGTTCTAATTTCCACCTCAAAATTTGTCAATTTCCAGAGGGAACGCCTATGGAAATGAACCATTTTGACATGAAAATTTCAAAATTTCAAATCGATTAGTATTTAACGTGCATGTTGGAAATAACTTAAAAGTTAAGTTTCATCATAATGACCCCTTGAAATAATTGGATTATGAATTTTAAAATCATATTAACTCGATATTGTTTTATCATGTGAAGAAATATTATCTAACTTTATTTGCCTATTATTTGAAGGGCTCAACATGGTGAAACCTCAATTTGTAGCCATTACCTACACGTGAAATATTAGCCCATTTAAAAAGTTCTAATTTCCACCTCAAAATTTGTCAATTTCCAGAGGGAACGCCTATGGAAATGAACCATTTTGACATGAAAATTTCAAAATTTCAAATCGATTAGTATTTAACGTGCATGTTGGAAATAACTTAAAAGTTAAGTTTCATCATAATGACCCCTTGAAATAATTGGATTATGAATTTTAAAATCATATTAACTCGATATTGTTTTATCATGTGAAGAAATATTATCTATCTTTATTTGCCTATTATTTGAAGGGCTCAACATGGTGAAACCTCAATTTGTAGCCATTACCTACACTTGAAATATTAGCCCATTTAAAAAGTTCTAATTTCCACCTCAAAATTTGTCAATTTCCAAAGGGAACACCTATGGAAATGAACCATTTTGACATGAAAATTTCAAATTTTCAAATCGATTAGTATTTAACATGCATGTTGGAAATAACTTAAAAGCTAAGTTTCATCATAATGACCCCTTGAAATAATTGCATTATGAATTTTAAAATCATATTAACTCGATATTGTTTTATCATGTGAAGAAATATTATCTAACTTTATTTGCCTATTATTTGAAGGGCTTAACATGGTGAAACCTCAATTTGTAGCCATTACCTACACGTGAAATATTAGCCCATTTAAAAAGTTCTAATTTCCACCTCAAAATTTGTCAATTTCCAAAGGGAACGCCTATGGAAATGAACCATTTTGACATGAAAATTTCAAATTTTCAAATCGATTAGTATTTAACATGCATGTTGGAAATAACTTAAAAGCTAAGTTTCATCATAATGACCCCTTGAAATAATTGGATTATGAATTTTAAAATCATATTAACTCGATATTGTTTTATCATGTGAAGAAATATTATCTAACTTTATTTGCCTATTATTTGAAGGGCTCAACATGGTGAAACCTCAATTTGTAGCCATTACCTACACGTGAAATATTAGCCCATTTAAAAAGTTCTAATTTCCACCTCAAAATTTGTCAATTTCCAAAGGGAACACCTATGGAAATGAACCATTTTGACATGAAAATTTCGAAATTTCAAATCGATTAGTATTTAACGTGCATGTTGGAGATAACTTAAAAGCTAAGTTTCATCATAATGACCCCTTGAAATAATTGGATTATGAATTTTAAAATCATATTAACTCGATATTGTTTTATCATGTGAAGAAATATTATCTAACTTTATTTGCCTATTATTTGAAGGGCTCAACATGGTGAAACCTCAATTTGTAGCCATTACCTACACGTGAAATATTAGCCCATTTAAAAAGTTCTAATTTCCACCTCAAAATTTGTCAATTTCCAAAGGGAACACCTATGGAAATGAACCATTTTGACATGAAAATTTCAAATTTTCAAATCGATTAGTATTTAACATGCATGTTGGAAATAACTTAAAAGCTAAGTTTCATCATAATGACCCCTTGAAATAATTGGATTATGAATTTTAAAATCATATTAACTCGATATTGTTTTATCATGTGAAGAAATATTATCTAACTTTATTTGCCTATTATTTGAAGGGCTCAACATGGTGAAACCTCAATTTGTAGCCATTACCTACACGTGAAATATTAGCCCATTTAAAAAGTTCTAATTTCCACCTCAAAATTTGTCAATTTCCAAAGGGAACACCTATGGAAATGAACCATTTTGACATGAAAATTTCAAAATTTTCAAATCGATTAGTATTTAACGTGCATGTTGGAAATAACTTAAAAGTTAAGTTTCATCATAATGACCCCTTGAAATAATTGGATTATGAATTTTAAAATCATATTAACTCGATATTGTTTTATCATGTGAAGAAATATTATCTAACTTTATTTGCCTATTATTTGAAGGGCTCAACATGGTGAAACCTCAATTTGTAGCCATTACCTACACTTGAAATATTAGCCCATTTAAAAAGTTCTAATTTCCACCTCAAAATTTGTCAATTTCCAAAGGGAACACCTATGGAAATGAACCATTTTGACATGAAAATTTCAAATTTTCAAATCGATTAGTATTTAACATGCATGTTGGAAATAACTTAAAAGCTAAGTTTCATCATAATGACCCCTTGAAATAATTGGATTATGAATTTTAAAATCATATTAACTCGATATTGTTTTATCATGTGAAGAAATATTATCTAACTTTATTTGCCTATTATTTGAAGGGCTTAACATGGTGAAACCTCAATTTGTAGCCATTACCTACACTTGAAATATTAGCCCATTTAAAAAGTTCTAATTTCCACCTCAAAATTTGTCAATTTCCAAAGGGAACACCTATGGAAATGAACCATTTTGACATGAAAATTTCAAATTTTCAAATCGATTAGTATTTAACATGCATGTTGGAAATAACTTAAAAGCTAAGTTTCATCATAATGACCCCTTGAAATAATTGGATTATGAATTTTAAAATCATATTAACTCGATATTGTTTTATCATGTGAAGAAATAGTATCTATCTTTATTTGCCTATTATTTGAAGGGCTTAACATGGTGAAACCTCAATTTGTAGCCATTACCTACACTTGAAATATTAGCCCATTTAAAAAGTTCTAATTTCCACCTCAAAATTTGTCAATTTCCAAAGGGAACACCTATGGAAATGAACCATTTTGACATGAAAATTTCAAATTTTCAAATCGATTAGTATTTAACATGCATGTTGGAAATAACTTAAAAGCTAAGTTTCATCATAATGACCCCTTGAAATAATTGGATTATGAATTTTAAAATCATATTAACTCGATATTGTTTTATCATGTGAAGAAATATTATCTAACTTTATTTGCCTATTATTTGAAGGGCTCAACATGGTGAAACCTCAATTTGTAGCCATTACCTACACGTGAAATATTAGCCCATTTAAAAAGTTCTAATTTCCACCTCAAAATTTGTCAATTTCCAAAGGGAACACCTATGGAAATGAACCATTTTGACATGAAAATTTCAAATTTTCAAATCGATTAGTATTTAACATGCATGTTGGAAATAACTTAAAGCTAAGTTTCATCATAATGACCCCTTGAAATAATTGGATTATGAATTTTAAAATCATATTAACTCGATATTGTTTTATCATGTGAAGAAATATTATCTAACTTTATTTGCCTATTATTTGAAGGGCTTAACATGGTGAAACCTCAATTTGTAGCCATTACCTACACGTGAAATATTAGCCCATTTAAAAAGTTCTAATTTCCACCTCAAAATTTGTCAATTTCCAAATGGAACACCTATGGAAATGAACCATTTTGACATGAAAATTTCAAATTTTCAAATCGATTAGTATTTAACATGCATGTTGGAAATAACTTAAAAGCTAAGTTTCATCATAATGACCCCTTGAAATAATTGGATTATGAATTTTAAAATCATATTAACTCGATATTGTTTTATCATGTGAAGAAATATTATCTAACTTTATTTGCCTATTATTTGAAGGGCTTAACATGGTGAAACCTCAATTTGTAGCCATTACCTACACGTGAAATATTAGCCCATTTAAAAAGTTCTAATTTCCACCTCAAAATTTGTCAATTTCCAAATGGAACACCTATGGAAATGAACCATTTTGACATGAAAATTTCAAATTTTCAAATCGATTAGTATTTAACATGCATGTTGGAAATAACTTAAAAGCTAAGTTTCATCATAATGACCCCTTGAAATAATTGGATTATGAATTTTAAAATCATATTAACTCGATATTGTTTTATCATGTGATCATATTGACCCACCGAAATAATTGGATTATGAATTTGAAAATCATATTAACTCGATATTGTTTTATCATGTGAAGAAATATTATCTAACTTTATTTGCCTATTATTTGAAGGGCTTAACATGGTGAAACCTCAATTTGTAGCCATTACCTACCTACACGTGAAATATTAGCCCATTTAAAAAGATCTAATTTTCACATCAAAATTTGTCAATTTCCAAAGGGAACACCTATGGAAATTAATCATTTTGACACGAAAATTCCAAATTTTCAAATCGATTAGTATTTTACATGCAAGTTGGAAATAATTTAAAAGCTAAGTTTCATCATATTGACCCCCCGCAATAATTGGATTATGAATTTTGAAATCATATTAACTCGATATTGTTTTATCATGTGAAGAAATATTATCTAACTTATGTACCTATTATTTGAAGGGATTAACATGGTG